>JAZGTI010001054.1:0-49623 GCA_036877585.1 Botia kubotai | reverse complement strand
GCCATCTATTCACTTTTTATTCCACATGGAAGATTAATTTCAATGAGTGTGCATGTATTGTGCATAGCGTCCGTGTGTTAGTCTGTATCAGTTAGTCTGTTGGCAACGATATTTTAGACACTGTTTGAGTCTCTGCTGAAAGGCGCTTGTTGTGATAGTGTACAGGATGGGGTTTAGGGCACTGTTTATAGGTAGGATAAAAATCACCACCCACAGAATGATGGTACCTGGAGGAAAGAAAGAGAAAGTGCAGATTAAATCACATTGTCCAAGAGAAAAATTGTAAGCACTTATCTGGCTGATAAGTGCGCATCTGTGCTTGTGGTGGTTGAATGTCTTATCCTCCCTGTGGTCTGAAGATCAGCTACTCATACATCTACCAATCAAAACATGCCTCTTGGCTTAGACTTGGTTGTGTGAACAACTTTCACAAAAAATAATTACAGCTGGATTCAGATTTAAAATGGATTTGGGCATTGTAGATTTCAGTGAAGAAGGTCATGTGGTAACACTTGTTGAGAGAATTTAAACCAAACGAGTACATTGTTACACAGGATTTCATTGTGGTTAAAAGAAAACAATGTCATAATCTAACCAATGAGCAGAAAGGAAATATGTCATCGACCAATTAGAACACACCAGTTACAATTGCACAAATTAAGTGCAGCTGGAACTGCAATTGGAATTGAAAAAAATAACAGGGAAGATTTAGGTACATTAGACCCAATTTAAAACAACAACACAATTAGACGTAAACAATCAGAGACATAATAACAGCAGAATT
Source organism: Botia kubotai (assembly GCA_036877585.1). Taxonomy (NCBI): domain Eukaryota; kingdom Metazoa; phylum Chordata; class Actinopteri; order Cypriniformes; family Botiidae; genus Botia; species Botia kubotai. Next base: position 48,839 of record JAZGTI010001054.1, on the reverse strand, counting down.
GGAGTATTAAAAAAACCTCTTTGATTGCCAACTTTACCTTTAAACCCCAAAGAAGGCATGTGTGCCAAAACCAGTGTTACCAAAAAAAGTGACTTGGTCTGAATTATTACAACATGAAATATTCAAATGGCTTCTTCCTGTAAAGTAATAATGAAGCTAATAATGACGCAGAGTGTAGATTCAAACTGCTATTAGCGGACAGTCAGACTTTATTATTATTGAGAAAGCACTAGCAAGCCCAGATAAACGCCTGTAATATAAAAAGTTTCACTTTAAAAGAAATTGTAAATTCACTGAATAAGTTCACTGAACAAGAAGATCCTTGGGTTACATTTTCTGAATGGATATTAGAGCTCTGCCCCAGAGGAATTTTAGGGTTTTACTGACTGGAATGCAAGCCAAGATAAATCACTTCTGGTGATTTGCAAAGCATGGGTCTTATTTCACCTCTGAAATATATTAATGAGCTGGCTTATTAAGAACATTAGCTAATGTTTACAGCCAAAACTCCAGCCATAGCAATTATGAGTTAGGGCACACGCTGTAATGTATTCTGTGACACACTGTTGCTGTAATATGTAATCACACATGTAGTTGCTCACCTGCAATCTGTACTCTCAGCAGTGAGAGAATCTTTAAGAGGAAGATCGGGATCCAACACATGGCGTCGGTGAAGACAATAAAGAAGAAACGCTTCGCAATGGAGACCTCATGATCGAATACTGTTTGCCGAGCTGTCTTCGCTGTTTTCTGTATGGAGTAAAACATACTGGAATAGGAGAATACGATCATCACAAAGGCCAGAAGATTCAGACCTGACAGACAAACACAAACAAAAGCATCAACAACTCTAGTGAAAGTTATTGAAAGATTTGTGCTATTGAGTGTAACTTTTTACTCAACATTTACTCAAGAGTCCACCAATGATCAAAAGCCAGAAACTTTTGATCATTTTCATGTTGCAGAGCACAATTGTATTCATTCGCAAACTACACTTTGCTACCATTCATAGTCTTTGTAACCAGTTTTAACCTTGTGTCCAAGTGTTCAGGAGAATTCATGGCGGCACCTTTTTCTAAGTTTACTTTCTTTACTAAAAAAGCTCTTTTTAAAACACAGCTTTGTTAAATCTCTGGAGAAATGCAGTAAAATTGTTCAATAATCTTGGAAAAACCCAATTCAAACCTCCAGGGACTGGCACAAACAAACCGCACGCGCACGCACACATACTGCAAAATTTACACACTTCAGTGCCCTTTGCTCTCACCGAGAAAGATAGCTGTAGAATAGCATCTGGCACCAGGTTTCTCTGTCTGGTCTGAGTGAAGAGGGAAACACACTCCATTTCGGCCATAAAAATTCCCAAATGTCTGTTTATCCCAGAAGGGAATAACAGCAATGATGAATCCCAAAAGCCAGATGAAGATCAGGGAGCAGAGGGTCTGTTTTCGTCCAGCACGGTAATGCTGGAATGGGAAGACGATGCACAGGTACTTCTCCAAGGTCATGTAGGTCAACATCATGACGGATACCTCTGTGGACAGCATGGCCAGAGAGCCAATTAGCTGGCAGGACAGACTCTCCATCCATATCTGAGCATGGCGGTTGTACTCGCCACAATACTTGATATCAAAGGCACCGATGAAGAGAAGGTACACGCCCATCAGACAGTCTGCACCTATCAGGGATCAACAATCAGAAATTAGCACTATTTATCATCCTTCCTTCATCCATTCATCCACCCACACTATTTATCATCCTTCCATCCATTTTTCTAGATCTAGTCATCCATCTATCCTTCCATCCATTCATGCATCTATTCATTTTTCTTTCAGAATTTCTTTCTCTGCACCCAAGATGCCTTGCTAGGCGGTTCAGCCATCAAAACCATCTCCACATTTTCATTCACTTTCATTTCCCCCTCCCTCACAGATGCCTTTTCATTCATCTAAACCTGCACCTCCCCAGTGAGATGTTTCGCACACTGCAAACAGATTTCTGCAAGCAAGAGCATTGTGTTATTCTAGTCGAGCAAGTGAATATGTGCAGCCTACAAAAGAAAGAAACCCCCTTTTTACCACTACTGCAAAACATTCTCCAGCCAACGTCACCCTGTGGGTAATTCCAAAACCACAGAAAATCATGACAAACTCCTTCCCTCCTCTGCACATCTCTCTTCTGAGTGGGTGGTATGTATTGATCATTTAAGGGAGCAAAGTGTCTTTTAACTCCATGTAGGTTATAAAAAACTCACATGCATCCAGCCATCTGTTTATCTAGCAATCTTTCTCAGTCTCTGAGACACAGATTAGCCCTTAGACTCTTAGCTGGATCCCTAGCTGGATAGCACCAGATTCTGCACTCTGATTTGTCCATTTCTATTAAATATTCTCTGTTGCTCTAAACAATGAAAGCGTGTGTCTAGGTGTGAGCTGTGTTGCAGCTGTTTGCGTCATGTGTCAGCGAGGTCACATATAAGTCAGACAGCTCTTTATTTGTGTGTATATTGATGCTGTCGCTTGTAATTATTTATCTTCCCAGTAGGTGGGAAAGAGAGTGTGTGTTTTGATGTTTAATAATAGCTTGTGATACTGCATAGATGTATAATTTATTGAGTTTCAGGGCCGTGTGTTGATATGTATAATTTGTTGTATAAAGGCACGTGTGTGTGTGTAGATGCTGCAATTAGAGGGAACTATAACCCTTTAAGCTTGTTTTTCCAAAATTACACACCTCACTCACGCTCCATTTTAGAAAACAAACCTGTCATTATTTATGAACTTGGTTTACTTCAATAAGAAATAATATATGTTTGTATAATATAAAATAGACTATTTTACTATTTACGTTTAAATAAACATTGTTGTTCTACTGAGTGATTATCATGCAGATACGCTTTTAAAGAAAATAATGGTCCTAGCTTTTATTAGTTTGTCTTTATTTAAATGTGAGTGTCACAACTTTGCCTCTTAAATGACCTGTCAGACTATCAGAACAGTCTGACAGTCTGGCCATTGAGTTTTCATAAAATCAAGTCCCAACCCACAGTTATTTTCTTGTTAACTCTCCTGTTTCTTTCCACATTACAGATTTAAAATAAAATGTGAATGCCAATGCATGTCGTCTTTAACATTGTGGACACAGTGTTGCCAATGCAGTTTTTTAATGCGGTTCCATCATGTCACAAGATTGTTTTAGTACACTGGACTCTTTAAGTTGAGGAGTAGGAATTAATGGTTGCGTCACACTAACCTTTACCGTATAATAGACTTACAGCAAAGTGATTTGATGGCCATTGTGTGATGCTGGTTCTCTGAGGCGATACAGGACCGCAGACAGATTACGAAGATGTTTCCGAAGCAAATGATGAAGGCGACGACCCAAACAAACACACGCAGAATAATATTCGCAAGCAGATTCTCGAAGGACGAAATTCCATCTGTGTTTGGCTTGCAGCTTCGCACATTAGGAGAATATCCACAGAATTCAAAGCGCTTGAAATAACTGACATAATCCCACATACAAACAAAAACAAACAGCAGAAGAACAAAGTTAATTTAAATGTATCTGCATACATTACCTTGCAAAAATAAATAAATAAAAAACGAAGGAATAACATCTATTCTAATAAGACAATGTGTATTCTAAATATAAAAATATATACACAACTACACATCTCTTATTGTAAATGTGTAATGTGCTTGAACCCATGTTTTAGTATACTCAGTGTCTCCTCAGGGAGTCATTCAGTACAGTACACACACACACACACACACAGGCAATTTAAAGTTACCTTTAAATCAACAGGTAAAAAAAATGCCTGTCTCAAATTAAAGTGAACCTTTAAGAGTGAACCTTTAAGGCAACTGATCTTTAAAGTTACAATTACAGCAAACTTATCTCTACATCAAAGTGCAGAGGAGTTCAATGTGAGGTTCAGCTTTATGAGAACCAGTACAGCATCACTCTTCACAAAATGGCTCTTTTGATAGATGAAAGAGCAAGGGAGGGTCATTCTTCATACAAAAAAGATGTAAACCTATTTATAATGTCTCTGAAGGTCTAAACTACTGCTTTTTAATTTCAGTTTCATTTCCCCAGAAGGGAACACATCTGTTCAGGAATGATTAAATATGATGGGAAAAAGATAAAACAATTCCCAAGCACAAAGTGGCACCTTATAATCTTGTTGTCAGTGGAAAAACAGGAGATCAAGTTAAGCCATATTTACATGCAGGTGTGACTTTTCAAATGAACAAATCATTCACTTTCTGACTGTCACAATAATGGCCTTTTTTATTCTCTTTGCCAGATAAAAATGCAGTCATGGGTTTTCTTAACAGTTATTTACATTTGTCTTTTAAAACCATTTTTTTTCTAAAAATCTCACACTATCCCCAATTAGCCTTGTTAGTAAATTTCAATAAAACCAGTTTGCTTATTTTTCAAGCAGCAGTATTAACAGTCATGCATGCTAAAGTAAAAGACAGAGAATTATACAATGATTATAAAGGAATTTTATTGTGCTCACATGTGAGTTAGATGGTTCAGGGGCCGGAACATCCTGATACTGATGTTGGGAATCTCCACTTCCTCCATACTCCTGTACACAGAGCAGAGAGATGGAGATCAATACACAGTCTCTCCAGTGATTTGCATCGACAGAACATGTACCTTTTAAAAGCCAATAAATACAGAGGACTGTAGGCTTGCTAAACAATCACAAATCAGCCCAATATAATGTCAATGAAACACAAACATGTATAGAGACACATAAACTCAGGGGTTCCTGCTGTACTCCTGCAGTTTACTGTGACTACTGTGATAGGCATGAAGTCAAAAAGCTGATAATTTGAAATTTGTTTATCACAATTGTTTTTCTTAGAAATGATATTACATTGTGAACAAGCAGCGATATATCTCCGGCTTTCCAAGATCTTTCAGCTGAGACCCCAGTAATCTCATATGTGCTTTCTAAAGTTAATAAGATCTTAAAAACCCACAAAAATAAAGATTTCACAAGCTGTCATATTTACAAAGATATCAAACTTTGTAATAAAAAGTCTGAGATTTTAATATAAACTAAAATATTTTACAGCTCTATACTCTATGTAAACAATTTTCATTTGTTTGTATTTTTATTTCTCTGAATTTGAGAGATATAATAGCTCAGTTCAGCGTCTATGCAATAAAAATGTGCACCGGACAGGGCTATAATTGGTCAGTATGGAGACATTTTCAGGAACAATACACTATGTTGATCCAGGAACATTGTGTAAATGATGTTGTGGAGGTCGAACTGAAAGAACTGCCTTCATTGTTCTGATTAGCTCATATTTTATCAGCATTTTCACTTTAAGTGTGGACAGAAAAATCGTCTCTCCTTGTTATGTTGTGCCTGGTTAGAACACAGAATAAGATAATAGTCCAAACTGCTTTAGTTTTAAGACACAGTGTAGGTGAACAACAGGACAACGGAACAACTGAACAGGACTGTTCAGTGACAGATCCTGACAATCACCAGTGAACAGGTTTCAACAAATTCTCAAATTTCAACCTATACCTATCTTTATTCCAGCCAATCAACACACTTTAACCAACAAGAAACATTACCTTATTATGTACTTGTAACAATGTAGCAATAATTAACTACCTAATCAGAGTCTATACAAAGAGCCTGTTTAAACTGACTTTACAATAACACTCTGATTAACAGACTGAGGTCAATCACAGCTGAGACTGGCAGTCATGTACGGAACACGATTGTCATTTCATGGCGTGGATTCCTGATTACTGCAAACAATCTCCACATATAAATGTGATAAGTGCTTTCCTAAGACATGTAACTTATCTCATGTACAAATGGAAAAAATGTGACACCTGTTTACTCACAGAGACTGTAAATTCACCAAACTGTCAAACTGATTGCTGTATATATGCACCAGAGCATTGTTGGAGATATTTCTAAAACAAACAAACAAAAAACACACATTCACAGTGTTTTTAAACAACCTATCTCTGTTGATATGTCAGAATACATCGCTTTGATTAATACTGCCTGTTCAAATATCTGTACAGGCTTTCTACTAATCAATAAATTAGTGGAAAGATAAACACAAAAGCAAGTGAAAATACTGACAGATCACAAGAAAAACAGTTTCAAACTTTGAGCTTTGAACTAAAACAGACGTTTAGAAAACCCAAAATAATGATAACAAAAAAAAGTGAAGAATGGCAGTCTTACAGCTGTTTAAGATTCTGGAGGTTCTGGAACAGAGATGGAGGCAGATCTTGAATCTGGTTCACAGATACATCTCTGGAATAGAAGTCACACAAAATTCTGCAGCTCATTTTTCACCTTAATCACCAATGGAAGTAAAAAAAAGTTCTTTAAATAGAAGCTGTTTTACAAGCTCTGGTCCAACATTCATGCTTCTTATGCTGAGATAATTTACACAGCAGGTGTCTCTCTTTGCCTTCCTCTCTCCATCTAAGGTGCCAATCAGCAGCAGAGATTTGCCTAAAGGCACGGTTCAACCAAAAAAGTCTGCCAAAATGACCTTCATTGTTTTTTGTATAACTGTCTTCAAAAACAATTAAAGAACTTATTTCAAGATATTCTCCAAACAAATCTCCAAATATATTTAAATATATTTTGCAAATATAACAAATATATGGTGCAATTTTGTCTCTTGAGTAAATGTGTTGTTTAATGAAGTTAAGATTTGCACTGTGACCAGGAACTGTCAGAATTCAAAAACGAGAAACAAAAGAAACAATACAAGTGTTACAAAAGTATGTCTCTGAAGTCATGTGATCCATTCATGTAAGGACCAACATTCAGGTAATTGCACACTGAAAGATCTGGGACAAAATAAGAGGGAGTAAATGAAGACAGATTATTCATTTTTTGATGAACTATCCCTTTAAAGCTCACAAATACAATCTCTCTCTTTCTATTATTCTCTTATTGTCTGACTCTTTCTGTTTGGCACACACATACTTCATAAGCAATGAGCAGTCAAAATAATAAGAAATGGAATCCAAGGACTCTGCAGTCTAAAGGTTTGAACTCTTCAAATGAATGCCTCTGTCTATTTATTTGTGTGAGCATGTGTGTGTATTTGTGGGTATACTCACAAGTCTATCAATTTATGCATATCTGCAAATGTTCCGTCCTCAATGGTGCTGATGTGATTCCTCCTCAGTGCCCTAAACCAGAAAACACACACACACACACACACACACACACACAATAGTACCATCTCATACTTATAACTCAAATCACCAAAGCCTTGAGAATGAAGTCATATACATCTATATGTAAATAAGCTACTCTATCTATGGGCCTTAAGAGCTTTAAGATCACACTTAAGAACTATCCATATGCTTCATGCTATCAGGAACTACCTCAAACTCTTTTTCCATAATGGTTGAGTAAACAGGTATAGACTGACAGTCAGCAAATTAGAAACACTGAACAAATCTGACATGTGAGATACATATGTAAAGAAATGTGTTTGCAATGACAGAAAGAAAGAGCACTTTACATTTTAGAAGGAGTGACTCGACCGGATCAAAGATCACAGCAAACTATCAATGCAGTCAATGTAAGATTCATAAACACATCCTGCATTAGGTGATACAAATCAGTCTCTGAGATGTTTCAAAAATGAAAATTCCGTCATTTACTGTACTTGTGTACTTAAATTTCAGTAGTTCAATGACTTTCCTTCAGTATATTTTGAAACACATATGAAACATTAGCACTGACTAGCACTGGTACATTTTTCAATACAATGCCATTGAATGGGGACTGAGGTAATCAGGCACTAACATTCTCTACACATCCTCATTGCTCTACACATCCTCTTGTGCAACTGTGGAATTTGAAAAGGTCATACTAGTATATATTAATAACATGAGGGTACGTAAATGATGACAAACATTTTATTTTTTGTTTTGCTGGCCCTCTGATTAACCTTTTATTTAAAGGTCTAGTCCATATTTGTGTAACTGTATAAAACATCCTAACACTGTAATAGCAAAAGAGAGAGAAATAGTCATGACGCTATAGACTGGATCTCTCAGAACAGCATGTCCTTCAACTGTCACTAAAAGATCAAAGATCCTACATCACAGCAGCAGAACATATCCAAGATGCATATTAACATCTAATATATTATGTAATTATTTTAATTTATTCATTCCTTATGCCTTTAATCTACTTGGGTCCTAAATTATTCAGTTAAACTTAAGTCTGCATTTATTTGTAAGTGTTTCTAGCTGAGCTCAGAGACTTGGGAGGAACTTTAGATAAGTCCCGCCTCTCTCCTCCCACATTCATTCAAAATCTATATAACAATTCTGTAAATATACTAGATCCCACAATGCTCACTGCGGCATACATTGTATGTTTCAGAGAGAGTATGTGTGTATGTGTCTTTGGTTTGTGGATACTCACAAAACAGTAAGAGAAGAGCAGTTTTTAAAACTTGATGCCCAGAGAGATGAAATTCTGTTCCCCTCCATTTCCCTGCAGAATAAACACAATATGTTTGTGAATGATGTACTTATATTATATATATAAAAACATGACATCATAACATGAACTCTAAGCTGCAAAAATGGCTCTTTCTGTACTTCCACATCACCCCCAAGTGTGTCAGTGATATCTGTTCAGTAAGCTGGTCTGCCCAGTCACAGTAAAGTAATAAAGATTTAACATCAGAACACCAGATGAATTACTGATAAGAGTGTGAGAAAGTATGTCAAACCTTGTGCTGTTCTGACTGTGTTTAGCTTTTGTTAGCACAAACAGTTTTGACTAAAACAACTAAAATAATAAGGGCAATAAAAATTCTAAGTAGAAGTAATGACCTCTTTAAGTCACATTAATTCATCAAAAGATGAATTTGATCAAATAAAATTTTAAACATAATTTCGCTTTTCTAGCCATTCTGCAGGTACCAACTGATTGTTTTAGTAGATGTATGAATTACAGTTTCCCTCAGGTTCACACAAATGCAGATTCACCACTGGTTCATCTATGAGCATGTTCCACTTATGCTGGACAACCAGTCAGTGCCAGACAGTGTCCAGACATTATTTATACTTTGCACGTGCAGTATATCATATGAAACACATCGAAAATTTAAACTTTTGCTCGAAAAGGGTACTTGTGCTATCTTTCTTTAAAATAAATGCCACGTGGCTTAATATCTTGTTATCTAAAGCAATGACATTTTAATATTCGTAATTGTGCCTTAAGTGGGGCCCTTGTATTTGCATTTATTTATCATGCCCTATATGATACAGTAATTATCATGTGTATAACTCACAGCCAGTTGAGACGAGGCATCTCAAGGCAGATAGAAGTTCTAGGAAACTGTTCAACAGAGTTATTCAATAGAGATCTGCAAAATACATATTCACACACTGTATTTAATGATTGTGTTGAGCTGTTCAATAAAATACAGAGAGTATTGAAAACACAATTTTACAGGCACATACTCTTCAATACCTCCCTTTTACATAAGCCTATACATATCCATAACTTTGTATATATTCTTTTATTAAAAATGTCGAGGTGACATTGAATTCTTACAGGAAAAATAAAGACTTCAGCCCTTCAAAAGTCTTCTGTCGCAAAGAAGATATTCTGTTCTCATCCAAAATCCTAAACATGCATGAAGAAAGAGACACACATCAAATAAAGTATTACAAATCATTCTATATTAAAACAGTTCACTCTGAGAGCTCATTGACATAACTGTCCACTCAGCAGCTCCAGGTACTTTGAGGAGAACATATTGAAGCTCTATTTTTGTTAATAAGAACAGGTCAGAGTCTTCTCAATCTGAGCTTATAAAGGGACAGAATTCATTTGAAATATTCTACATTTCACTTATTCATAGAACAAACACATAAAGAGATACATTTTTATGTGTATTTTATGTGCTGGAAATCCCTCTCTCTGGTGTCAAGGCATGCTCAGCAGTGCTTTACGAGAACTTAAACAACATTTACACATTTGGCAGACGCTTTTATCCAAAGTGACCTACAATGCATTTAAGGTTCACATTTTATCAGTGTGTGTTCCCTGGGGATCGAACCCACAACCTTTGCACTGCTAACACAATGATCTGCCAGTTAAGCTACAGGAACCCGAAAGAAGTGAGTTGCAACCATTTTATATACTAGCATGCTATGGGTAGAATTAGCTCAGCATACAAATCTCACTAGCCAATGCTCATCGGCCATTTTTCTGCTACTCAAAGCAATTGGGCCTCCCAAGCCAGACCCCATACATCATTTTCAGACATAACGTCTATGTTCAAAAGACGTTGGTTACAAAAGTAACCAAGACATTTTCAGAAGGCTCTGCAAAGGTTAGAGTGCGGAATAGGTTCTAGAATTTTTAACTAGCTATGTATTAAAACAAAGAAGTATATGAAATGTCCCCATTATGATAGCTAAGTAAACTTGTTTGTGTGTGTTTTTTCTACTTACAGCCACTCCAGACTGCTGAGGTCACTAAATATTCCTGCTTTCAGAGACACAATCCTATTCTGACTCAAAAAACTGCAGAAACAAAAGAAACAGAAATGAAAAAATACAGACAGAAGACCGTGGGCAAGAGAAGGCCAGTGACTAAGGGCATTATGTTTAAAAGGGTTTAAGTTATATGACTACATAGCCCATCTGCTCTGTGCGTACCAGTAACCCGACCAACACGGCTGTTCTTAGCTGTTCCTCTGCCTCTCTCTAGTAATTGCTTTTCTCTATCTTAAGTACAATGTTGATTAGCCCAACAGTTGTGTGTGTACTGAAGCAAACATATTAAACACTCACACATGTCCCTGTGTTATGTAATTAAGCTGGTTTCCACTGAAGCATACATGACAACAGCATTAGGATGCATTAAGATTAATTCTGTGATTAGGAAACTGTTTCACCTAAATCAACACTAATCCACCACCCACTGTTACATCATATTTTCCCGTCTTTTTATGGACAAATGGGATGATTAAAGCATCAGACTGACTCATGTGAAAAATCAGATGTGATGCTCATAATTACCTAGACAGTCTGTTGTAGTTAAAGACTCATTTAAGCCAGAGCTCAGAAAAGGATAAATGACACGTTATACATGACGATTTATAAGAATGCTCATCCCGCCCAACCACAAACACAAATATACACAGTCAATGAATCCTTAATTCACATACTATAGTTTTACTCACAGTTTACGCAAAGAAAACAGTCCTGAAAATGCCCTCTTGGAGATCATTTCTATACTATTACTTTCCAAATGTCTGCATAGAGAGAGAAAGAGAGAGAGATAGAGAGAGCTACAACGCTGTGATTATATAATATAGCACAATAGCTAATGCAAAATGTGTACTTGCAACAATAATCAATGGGCTGAAATATTACAATTACAATTTGTAGTTCATGCTTGAAGACGAATTATTGATTAGTATTATTACATTTGAAACATTACATTATCTGAAATACTTTCTGGTTTCTGGTTGATCAAATGCAGCATTTTACTGTCTAATATCTTTGTTAAATGATGGTTTAATAGTATAAATGACTGTTGTATCTGGGAACATGCACACATCTGTGCTAGCAATCCACGTTTTTTTTCTCACAAAATAAAATAAGCTTAAATCAAGCTTAAATCAATATTTATATTTTATTCATTTCGTATGTACCCCTATAAAAAGTGATATAATGTGCAATCAGCCAGTCAATGTTGCAAAATAAAACCTGACTCTACATTTTTACATGTACAACAACTCAAAGTTGTCTGAGTCATTGTTTGAGCCATGTGATGTTTGTAAGCCACAATAACAACATCAACATACAAATCAGTATATTTTTCTTTGGGGTTGCTATAGGAACAGAAACATTCACTGTTTATGGGTTTCTTTTATTGTTTACTTAACCTTATGATAAAGATCTTTATTAATAAACTTTCTAAGCCATATCTGTAATTTATTCTGATTAATAGAAAATGTTGTGACAGTTTCTCTCTTTGTTTTTCTTTATATGAAAATTAAATGTTGTCTAGTTATTGTTGAGCTTTGAGAGACGGGTAAAATGTCATTCAGTCTCAAGCTTTACAGAGGACGCTGGCTTTAAAACTGAATGAATAAGAGTTGGGTAAGTGGCGGGTCAACATTATTATTATTGTTGTTGTTGTTTATATTGCTTTTTTGCCAGCAGAAAGAAATAAATGTGTCAGAAGGAAATGTGTCATCAAGAATAAAGGGTTGTCAATGCATGTCTAACACACACACAAAGTAAAAATTAATCATCTCAAAACTGTTTCTAATCATTATTTGTAATTTGTTTTGTGGAGACTCCAGACAGGAGAGATTTGGAAAGAAAAAGAATGGATGACGGAATACAGTGTTACTCACAGTCTTTCCAGGTGCCTGTAGCGGATGAACAGATCACGAGAGAGGGATTCAATCCTGTTACTGTTCAGCTCTCTGAGGAAGATCACAGTTATTACTATATGGAAAACCAATGTAATGAATGACAGACGTGTCCTGCTTTGACTCTCTGCAACATTACACTTACAGTGCTGTGACATTAGAGGACACAGCGGGAACATGGAGGAGATTTTTGCCATTGCAGTTCACCTTGTGGCCCTCGCAGTGACACACATCTGGATAGATGTCTAACACTGAAAACATGCACATGAAAGGGTCATTAAAACTTCCACAGAAAACTGCTCTTTCAGAACAGATGGTGCCTGCACTGTTTGAAAAATATTACAATATTAAATATAAATATGAATGGTTAGGCAATTACATTAAGTATATGGTAAAATGGTAAAAATTCCCTGTACTTTTATCAAGACTTCTAGGTGATGCCTGGGGACAGACATCAAGATTTCATAATGAGAGTATTTCTATTGGAACTAGATGCCATCACTGTGTTTTCCCCTCTGTTATGTCCAAAACAATCACTCGGTTTTCTGTGCATAATATAAACCACCCCTGTATTCAAACTATTACAACCCATCTCTGCCCAAGTAATGTTGACACCTCCCTGTTCAGATTCAATCAAGCTGAGTTCCTGACACTTAGGTCAGTCTATTAACACTGCACCAGCCCTCTCACCCGCAAAATGTAATTGGTTGGTAGACAGAGGGATAGTGTTCTGCTAACTTTATAATAGCAAGTCTGGCCCAGACACAGTTCACTGCGTACTTGCAAGATAGGAGTCGGTATACAGCTTTAAGATATGATACAAGAAGTACTTTGTTACATATCTTTTCTCAGTCAATGGAAAATAAAATTGAGCTTTAGGAGGAAAAAGTTGTGCTGTTTTAAAACACAATAGGGCAAATTGGTATGCATGATCTTTCTTGAGATTTTATTTAGCCTGTTTGCCAAAACCTGGAGATTGAGCATGCGGAGTCATGAGATTCAAAAACAGATTCATCTGATTTAAAGTCAGCAGCCCTTGAGCAAAATTTGCACATTGTTTTCATATTCCTATACCACAACGACTTAAACCTAGCTGTTTTTATCTTTCAGGGTGAGTTCCTTTCTGTATCCAGTGGTGCAATATACACCTCCTGCTTGAAGAGAAAATACATGAGGGAATTGGGGATTGATTGAGGATTCACTAAAACATGATCCACTCATACCACAGTGTTTTATAATGGCTGTCTGTGTTGTTTTGAAATCAATATGAAAATCAGGTGACTCAGGCAAAATCAGTGCGGAACACATTTTGCAGGGGCAATTCACGCTTCAGGATTTTTAGTGTTTGCACTGCAAAGAATGATAATGACTTAATTGAAATACTCATGGCACAGTGCTAGTTACATTATTGTGGATGATTAGCAATAAAACACATTTTACATCAAAACACTGCGTGCACTGCTTGAGAATTCGTCCCTGAGAATTAGGTTCTGCAGCGCTGTAGCAGGTCTTCACAGAACAGAGGTCATAACAATTCTCTCCTGCTCTTCTGGATGCAAACAACACAGGTCAGAACATTTCCTCCCCACTCACTCAGATGCAGCTCAGTTCTCTTATATGATCCTGATCACCGTCAGGACCTGAGAGAAGACAGCGTGTGGCTGGACTATGTACTTTTTTAAGAACAAAGAAAAAATCTGCTAAATCTGCAGATCTGGGTCTGGATCTGACCTGTTTCCTTTCCGTCCTCTCTATATCAGTATTTGGCTGCTTGAGTGATTCTGCGGTTAATATAATTTAGAGACGTTTCCATTTTGTTCTACAACATACATCACACATCGTATCTCAGATGTGAATTTGAAGGAATACATGCTAATGATGAAATATCCTTCCATACGAATCATTATTAAATGACTCTATATAGGATGCATGTATGTTGATGTCAGCACTATTTGCAAATATGTTGATGACAGTGGACAAGTCTTTTTCAGACACCCCATCGCACCCCTGCCTATCCACTTTAGTACAATCTCCATGGCAGTCAGTGTGGCAGAGATTTTTTACTGCTGTTTATTTTATTAATTAAAAAAATTACCATGTAAAAAAAGGATGTAAAATTTTCATTACTAGCTCCTTCTTTCCTCCTACTCTTTCATCCAGGGAATGTTATGCTTGTTTGGTGAGCCTTTTAAATTTAGGGCAATTTGCTTAGGATTTTTAATTAATAAAATCAGTGCTGTGACAGATTGATTTGTTGCGGGGTTTAAAACTGTTTGTTGTTTGCAGTTTCTGAAAACAAATTGATCTTTAGAAGTGAGACAATGAACCGTTTCTAATGTATTTACCAAGCTAAACACATGGCTGCCTGCATCCCTCTTACTGGCACACTGAGATGAAAGAGGGAAAAAAACATCTGTTTCTCTCAGTTCTTGGAGTTGCACTGCAAGAGGGATCAAATTTCCTATAAGAAAGCATCATAAATTTTATTTTAGAAAGAAAATTAAAAATGTATAGAAAGTAGAGAAAAATAAGTTCATAGCATTCAATACATTTGCTACTATTTTAGTTGTCCTAATACTGTCAATGGAGTCAAAGCAGTTGTAAATCAGTTTTTTGGTAAAATTTCTTGGTAAAAATATGAAGGTAAATATCTGGAGGTTATGTACATGTATGGTGGTGCTTATGTAAGCGAACTAGGTTTGAGACCCAACTTGAAACCAAAATGATTTGTGTATTATTTACAAACATATAGGCTTTGAAAACGAACAATAACAAAGCAAGTAAAAATAGTTTATGCAGGCTATTATATCCTATATTTCCTATTTCTCTGGTGACCGCAGATAACAGTTTATGTGAAAATGGGAGGAAAAGATAGGCACAGGGAGCCGCTTGTAAAAAGTTGCAATTCATTGTCAATGAGAGAAGCGGGCAAGAATGGACGATGGGCGGAATGCAGCTAAGCCCAGTTGAGTGAGCAGAGTTTATTTGGCATCTCTGTGGCCCCAGAGCAAGCTGCTACCTTAGGCAACTCTGTATATTGTCTATGCCAAGATTCAGTACTGAAAGCAACAGCTTCAAAGGGGAGAAAAAAGAGAGAAATACAAGAAGGGGAAACAGGACAGATAACCAAGAATACTCACTGCATTCCTTCGACTCCTGGACTCTTTTTTTCATGAAGGCATCAAACAGGTGTGGCCAACCACTGTTATCCACTACAACACAAACACACAGGTTCATTTCCACTATATTAGTAAAGGCATGTCATACACTTTCAGTGTTTTTGTAACTGACTAAAGATATTTTCTATCTCCTACCCCTCAAACAAACCTTTAATTAGATGTAATGCAAAACATAATTTGGCTGATTTATAAGCCTTTTAACTGAGGTGAACCCTGTACAATGTCCTAACAAATTGTTTTTCGACAAGTTCATTTTCAAAAAGTGGCCCTAACAAACATAGCCAAACCTAGCAAAAATACTGATAATGTAATATAATTTGAAATACATGTACTTGTGTCTAAATGCCTGTGTGTATGTTTATGGGAATTGCGTATGTGTGAGTGCTCATGCCCACAATCTTACCGCAGTTCTCCTCATCTGCTCCATTAGGACAGTCCTGCTGCCCGTTGCAGTGCTGTGGTTGAGGCAAACACACCGACAGATTTCCACACGGAAACTGACCCAATGGACACATATCAGAACCTGAAGAATCTACATACACACACATGCATATACAGAAACTAATGATAAAAAAGTGTGCCCAGACGTTTTAACTGAGGACAACCTGCATATATTAATAAATTTAATTTGTTACACTCAGATTTAACCACTAAACCAGCAAAACCTCTGTGCTACTGATTTACTAATCACATTTCAAGACCCTGGATTAATCACAACCCTTTTTTGTTGTCTTTTGAAGCGTAAACTTTTTTCTTTTTGTCCCCTTCTTTTGTGGGTGTGGAATACAAATCAAATACAATATGACTATACACATCTTTACAAGGAAAACAAATAGATTTCAAAAAGTTCACAAGAGCAGGATTAGAAAAAGACAGAAGTTCAACCCAGCCCAAACATCTCTTTGATGTATTAGTGTACAGTGTCTGTTGCCAAAACTGAAATATGGGCTAATACAGAGCATATGTAAACTCATTGCACAGTTGTTTTTGCCTCTTCATTGTTATGACATAATTCTGGAGGTTAAAGTTCATGATGCTGGTAGGTCACGTGACTGATGGAAGACTTTGGTTGATTCGTAGTAACCCTGCCACCACTCGCGTGACCTCCCAGCCTCGTGACATCATATCATGTTATGTCTCAAACTGATGACAGGTATGACATTCCTGAAACAATACCGGCATTCATTTTAATTCATTTATTAATAATTCATACATTTTATAATATCAAATAATTTTTTCGTAAAGGCTGAACTCTTTGTACCTTATTTTTATATATTTCTTGCCTGCCAATTAACAGTCTCTGGTACACAACAGAGTTATCTATTACAGTAACAGTAAAGCACTTCTACAATACAAGTTTATAGTATATTTAAAGTAAAATTAAAAACTTTTGAATTAAAACATGAATGTAAAAAAAATTAATTCCGTTTTTTCTCTAAAGTTACAAATCAAAATGTCCTGATTCGCCAGATCCAAAGCCCAGCACTCTGCAGAATACTCAGACAGACATATTTTCCTCTTATGCATGTTTTGGCATCTGGACTGAGAATCATTTTCCACTGAAGCAATTGGGGGATTAAACAAGGACACTCCATGTTTACTTGCCATTTTATTACAGGAAAAACCTATCTGAGATCCGTTGTACATTTTTTAAAATAAAAATGTGTTTATGTTTTAATAAGGTTGTAACCGTTTAATAAAAGTTATGGCTTAAGGCTGTGCATATTGTGAACGCTTCATGTCCTGCCTAACAACGCCCGTCAGCCTTGACTGTTATTCACTATATATATATATATATATATATATATATATATATAATATATAACACGCTCTCTCATACCTTGTTGCTAAATGTAATAGGGTATTGAGCTGTGCTTACTGTTCCAAAAACATCTATAGCATTTTCATTACATGTCAAATAGACCTGACATCAGGAATTATAGTATTTGCTGGAAAATGTAGTGAATTTGCGGTGTGTGCTTGATCAATTCACTCCCTTCTTTATTCTTGTTACTATCAAACCTCATGACGTCATAGATTTAAAAAATCAATGGCCTCATTCACAAGAGCCATTTGTCATTGTCTATTCAGCATTCCTCATTCTGCTTTACATCTGCACCATGATCATCTCAACGCTCTCATTCGCTCAGCCTGTAGGATGAATATAGAGCATCGTCAGCCAGCAGGTCGGTGTACGCGACACTTCGCTGAGCCAGTGTCATGTACCACAGACCTTTACACTGCTCTTGTCTAACCTATGTCATCTCTATCGATCTTTACTACAGCCGCGCGCGGACGAACGCTTAAATTATCCTGGCGTACGTCTCCTGACGCATTCAGGGGTCTGTCGTTATTATCTGCGGTAAGTCAGTCACGCACGCTATAAGTCTGTCTCTCCTGAACCGCACACAACCCAATTACCTCACCTCTCCAGAACCTTATTCCTGCTACCGGGATACTCAAGCATCCCTCTTACATGTCTCTCGCTTTCTCCCACACATACATACATTCACGTTCACACACACATCTGCTCACACATGCACAGATCATTAATTTCACTTTAAAGCTAAGGAAGACTGATAGAGAGAAAGTGAGTGGAGACAGAGAGAATGAGACAGATAACGACAAATCATTTTTGCCCGCCCTGCCGCTTTGAAATGAAAGATCTGTTTGTCTTACTGTCTTACACATGCGGTCCAGCACCTTAAGACCTTAAGCGTGATTAGTATAAATCTGTTTATCCCAACTGTGTTGTGGATAAACACATTCACATTAAAACACTCACAGTATAGATAATTATATACAACAATGATTACACATAATTGTGGTTACTGTACCGTTTACTTGTTGTATGAGCTGGTGGAGAGGGATAATTATTTTCAAGTATTTGTAATCCTAAATTAATTCATTTAGGGAAAATGAATACCTCTTGATATGTAAGATGAGTATTTACAAGTTATTTATGTATATTAGTGCTGAACTGCACTGCACTTCAGCTTTTTCACTCCCTGCTTTACAGAGTGAATGTAGTTGTATACTGTTTTTACATTTGTATTAATGTCATTCAACAGAATGACTCAATCCAACTATGAGCACTTCTGGGTTAAGGTTTTCTCCTGCCAATTACACGCTGTAAAATGCCTTCCTCTGTTTCCTTTGACATTTAATAGTGAGTTTATTTAATGCGTTTTTTTATTTACATTCTGCTATGCTTTGACTTACAGACAGCACATCTTTTACGCTAGTAAAGGAGACACCTATTAAAAAAATCATCTTACCTTCAAGACTAATTAGTTCTGTTAGGAGGTAATTAGAGTCAGATATTCCTGTCAATAAAATAATGTTCCGTTTGAATTTGAGGATCCTTTCTAAAAAACAAACATACATTGAGAGTGTGCTCTTTAAGAGACAGGTTTATAGAACTGATTATGGCTTAAGCAATTCTTTAACAAGTTCTTATATAAGCAGCCTTCTTTCAAGAAAAAGATGTCCAGCTGACTAATGAGTTCATGAAAGGAATATATATATATATATATATATATATATATATATTAGAAAGCTAGGTACAGTGTGGACAGATGGGAATAGTTTAGCGGAATCTTTAAGTTAAGAAAAAACAAAATGCTGCATACCAACAATGTTCTACCAACACAGAATTCTCATCTCAACAATGTACGGTGAGGGTATTTTTGTTAACAGATATTTAAGGAATGGCTTTTATTCATGGAATGATCAATATATTCTGGATTTATTTTTTGTGTTTGTCCGTGACATATTCACAGATTATGAATTATTATGAATGCAACAGGTCAAACCACAAAGTGTTAAAAGGTGAGACAGACAGAAAAAGAGAGAGAAAGTTACTTGTTCTGTAAGTGATTGTCTGGACAGGTGAATATGTTGTTGCATTTCAACACCTTGTGGAATTTTGCGCTGTGTGTGTGCGTTTCAGAATGTGTGTAGCTACGTCCATCAATCTTCTGACATCTCCTTAATAATTCAAAACACACGCTTGCACACTCACACACACATTTTGCACCAAGTCTCAGGAGACACCACCAATGGATCTAAAAGACGCTTCACATAAGTATCGCATGTATCACAAAATAATAAAATTACTCCATCAGCCTTGCAGTTCTACAGCATAACCAAACAGCAAGTTTATAATATGCAAGCTTCATAGAAAATGAAAGAGATGTACACCTTACATAATAACAATATTGCTTTACACTCACTAAAATTAAATTAAAATGTCCACGCAATTACCGGGCTCTATCCCACACTCAAACTCAGCTCATAAAAAGTGCCAGATGAACAGTATTTTTCCCTACATTTACCCAAGATCTTACTCTTTTACAGCAGCACAATGCTGACAGGCATAAATGTAAAGAGTTTGATTATAGTAATTCAAGGGGCTACTTTAATAAAACCCATTTACCTCAGAAAATGCTTACTACTACCTCTATTCATTCAGTCACATTTATAAAAGATCACCAACACCTTGTGACTGATCAAAAGTGCAACCTTTAAAAACAGAGACTCCTGTGAGCCTGTTGACTGATGGAGCCTCATTCAGTAGAACATTTACTCCTCCATTCATCTGCACAGATATTCATTATCACATTATTAAGCTGCATCACAGACACACACACACAACAGAAAGATGGAACAAAAGATTTAGTAAACAGAGGAAAGAAATGCCTCTAGAGAGTGTGGAACTGCAAAAGCAAAGTATCTCCAGAGATCACAGACAGCCATGACATCACCTGTGTTTAGAATGAGAAAGCCATGTGAGATACAGTGCGAGAGATAAGAGATGAAGATAGAGGGTAAAACCAAAAGTGTGTCTTACCTGAAAAAAAAGCTAGGGAAAAGGAGAGAGAAGATAGGAGGAGAGGAGAAAGCATGATGCGTGGTGTTCTGAGAAGCAAGTAAGTATCTCCAAGGCTGCTAGTCCCTGATCTGAGCAATGGGGGGAGAGAGAGAGAGAGAGAGAGAGAGAGAGAGAGAGACTCTAAATCAATCACACAGATAGTATTTAGACATGTCAGCACACTCACTGCCAAACCAACACAGCATGTTCCAAACACACATGTTTGCTTGCGTAAGGAAATTCATGTGCTCTGTCTATTATTTAAGAGATCCTGTTGCTACTTTCAGTTGAAACACTTTATAACGCAGGGAGTCAAGAAGGTTTTAAGGCAGCGGTAATGTGTGTTTGTGAAAGGATGTTTATTTGTGTATTTAACAATAAGAAAGGTAGGCATGTCTTACAAGATTATAGTTTAAAGCTATAACTGTTTGAAAGCTGCACAGACTTCGAAATTGGTTGTGAAAATTTTAAACTACAAACGTATTCATAAATGCAGAAAGATAGACATTTACTCCAGCAAAATGTGTTATATCCCACTTTTTTACTGTTATACAATGACTAATATTTCATTTAAAGACTTCATGTCCAGATGAATATTTCTTGAAACGATCTAAGTATTTTTTAATATCCACATCGCCATCTAGAGGAAATCAGATAACATATACACAGGTTGCGCTGACGTCGCATTGAACTACACGTCATCAACGGGCGACACCGAGACAGTAAACACGCATCCAACAAGATACTATATTCTGATTATTTTTGGCAAAAATGCCAAAAGTGGTTTCTCGGAGCGTGGTGTGCTCGGACACTCGTGATAGAGAAGAGTATGATGATGGGGAGAAACCCCTGCACGTGTATTACTGTCTGTGCGGACAGATGGTCCTGGTTCTGGGTAAGCAGCGATATCACAAAGTGTAACACTGTCGTGATCGCCGTTCTAATCTGGGTCCGAAAACTCCGTTTTAAGTTTACAGTTTTTATTTTCAAATGATCATGTTTCGAGTACTTGACCAACCGATCTCACGCAATCTTCACTGCCAACGACGAACAAACTCGTGTGTTTAAAGTGTAAACATTTCGTTAATTTTAGGTGAATGGTTTAAGATTTATTCGTTTCATTTGCTTACTGTGTAAATTGTATTTTTATTATAGTGATGTGTCACTGCCTTGTCCTCTGAGTTTACGGTCATCTCACACTTCTAAGCAGCGGGTCGTAGAAGCGACGCATCTCATTCCAACGTGTGAACAGGAAAATGCTTTTAGAGAGTCTGGACTGATCTTTCAGTGTTACTCACTCAGCCGGTGATTATTTATTATTATAGGCGGTGATTATTTCAGGATAGGTGCCATTTCAAATTACTGGCACTTAAAAATGACCTTTAGTTTGATCTGGGTACGTGATACTTCATAAGCTAACACACGCCGTTCGTTTGGTTTAGAAACGTCTGTTTTTGTCCAGAGTCATTTAAAAGGGTTCTGGAATTCGTCTTAATGTCAGACTTAATGTCAGTATTAAGGACATATGTCTTGAATTAATTCAAAAGGAAATCCACCAGTTCTCTTACGTAATAACAAACAGCAAAGAGTTTGTAAGGGGAGGAGGGGTTTACTGTATGTGTGAGTGTTCGCAAATAGCATTTACTAATTTGCACTAATCTTAAGAGCTTGTTGATTTTCTGATTATGTTTCAAAGAGGCCAAATTTCACTTGTTTTATAATCACATGCTGCTGACACCAGAATGAGATTTGTTCATTTATTAATGAAATTCCCATTAGGATTAGATTGTTTTAGAATTACGTCATTAATTAATGGTCTGGGTTGGCATGACACACACTTTTCCTGTGTCAGTTGTAGGTTTCTTTAAATTCTCACTTATTTATTCACCTCAGCGAGAGTGTGATTATGGAAAATAACAATCAGAGCATGAGGATAATTAACAGCTGTGGTTCTGCTTTTTATTTTTATGGTGTTGTTCATGTGGTTTTTCCTCTGTGGTAATGAAATGAGTGTGATTAGGCGTGCACTGTGTGCTATTTTTATTCATTGTAATTCTCACCAATGCAGGTGTCATGAAGCTGATTTATTTCAAAGTTTCTAGTTTGAGATTAAACTAAATGTACGGTTCAGTTGAACAAAAAAACACAATTTAAAAACAACTTCATTATGATAAATGGAACCTAAATGAAACAGGCTTATACTTAAAGAGTGTTGCTTAAAGTTAATACGGACCAAAATTGCAGACACTTGCAGTGCAAAAAAGTGAGCAAGATCGGACTGGTCAATAAGGTTACCTTTATGCTTCATGAGTGGTTTGGGATTGTTTATTGGCCGTGTGGCTTGTGTTTGTGCAAGTGCTGTACGTGTGAGAATGAAAGAGAGATCATTGAACTGTGTGTTCCTTTTAGACTGTCAGCTGGAGAAATTACCCATGAGACCGCGGGACCGAGCCAGAGTGATTGATGCAGCAAAACATGCCCACAAGTTCTGCAAGGTGGAGGAAGATGAGACTGTATACTTGAAAAGGTGTGTCTGTATATAGGTTTGTGTTTTTATGCGTTGCTTTGCAGTATCGTTTAAGATTCAATGACAGTTCTTTTTCATTTTGTCTGTGTGCAGGTCAGACGGCATTGAAAGGCAGTATCGCAAAAAATGTGGAAAGTAAGTGAGCACACCATGTTTTACAATATTGCACAGCACAGACAGCGAAAATAGAATACACAAACTGTATACACAGTATTAAGAAACATAATGTACAACTTGGTTTTGGCGTAAACAAACAATGTCAGTTTGCCGTATTATCTCATTTTCATAGATGAGCATGCACTTATGTGCATATAAAAAGAACAGCTAGCACTTTATGCCCTTGGGCTGAAGGGCTGAGTTTCTTTTTGTCACCATGACAACTAGGCCATGATGTGGCCAAGGAGGGTGACGTCAAGGCTTAGCGAATGACTGCAACAGGGGGTGTTCTGCTTGTAGAACGTGTTAATTATGTGTGATCTCAGCATCTTTGAGACAACTGATTCAGTCGTTCTCTTATGTCAGCACTAAAAGTTTTCCCAGATTTGTTTTTTTAATAAAAGAGCATTTTAACTATTTTGTGTGTTTTCTATAGGTGTGGTTTGCTGTTGTTTTACCAGCATCAGATGAAAAGCACTCAGACAACATTTATCGTGGATGGGGCTCTTGTGAAGTTCGGTCAGGGATTCGGAAACGCAAGCCTATACAGTCAGAAACAAGAGGCACCCAAGAAAGTCAGGGTAAGACAATTTCAAATGATTGTGTAGTGTACAATACAACTAGTGGGTTGATCTGGATATGACAGGAGACGGACCGTGCGGGACGCCCATCCATAAGATGTGGGTGGAGAAAAGAAAGGGAACAAAAATATTTGGTGCCTTAAATAAAAAGATGAGATACAAAAATAATTGTGCAGAGCACAAACAATAGTTGCCAGTTTAGTGTCAAAAGCTAGTGCCAAAGCTAGTGCTGCAAGATTAAATGCAGACTATGGGGATATAAATATATACATTTAAATATTACTTGGAGCCTGGAGGAAAATGTTATTTTTAAGGTATACTTAAACAGAAGTCTTGTTTTCATAATGGAATAGAACAGCAATATATAATGTATGCAGGTATATGTAATGTGTGTTATAGGTTATGATGACAAAGCGTACCAAAGACATGGGCAAGTTCAGCTCTGTTACCGTCTCAACGATCGATGAAGAAGAAGAGGAGATTGAAGCTGTAAGTTCATGCTCTTTAGTGGCTCATCAATGCTGACTCATCGCTTACATCATCTCTCTTTGTTGAAGAACTGTCATTGATTATGATTGTTTTGTCCTACAGCGGGAGGTGGCAGATTCTTATGCCCAGAATGCTAAAGTGATTGAGAAACAGCTGGAGAGGAAGGGAATGAGCAAGAGAAGACTACAGGAACTGGTATGGGCAGACACACACACACACACACACACACACACACAGATGAAAGGTGTGTGAAAGGCAATGTGTATTCATGCTTTGTAGACTGAAACTCTGATAAACTTTGCCAACTGTAATGACCAAGTACACTTAGAATTAAAAGTGACAGAGATCCCGCATGCTTGCATGCGCGCACACACACGCACACACACACTTGTTTAATCTTATTTACCTTGGAAGGTCTTTTAAGTGGCTGGTTGATCAGCATGTGTTGATTAAATAATTTTATCAAAGCAGAGTGAACTGTGGAGATGAAAACACACTTGATTCACACTGTCAACACACCCACACACACACACCATACCACACAATACACACACACATTAGGTCAGTCTATACACTGGGGAGATCCAAGTAGGTCGTTTTTCATTATTAACATCTCTGTTAGGTGAGCTGATGTCAAGCAGTCAGCCAAGATGTATTGCTGTTTATACCTGGTATTCACGTCTCATGGTATTTGGACAATATACTGTAACCGGGGCTGAGAATGGGGAAAATTCTGCATGTGTAGGCATGTGTAAGACTGAGTTTGTTTTTGCTGAGTTTGTTTTTGAAGTTTTACACTTCGGGTACACAAGAATTGGACTGTAAGACATGCACATTTCTAAAGTGTTTTGTTTATAAAGAAGTGAGTTATGAATGACAGTTGTTCACAATGGAATATATACAGTGTCTACATATTCTTCATCTCCCTCGACAGGCGGAGCTTGAAGCTAAGAAAGCCAAGATGAAGGGAACTCTTATTGACAACCAGTTCAAATAAAGATCTAAGAAATGTGTATGATAAAGAGCAAATGAGTGTTGTTGAGTGTTCCATGTGGCTGTTTCAGAGAAAGTGTGTGTGTGTGCCTGTGGGTATTTTTTTTATTTTTGCCAAAATGTTTAAAAACGTTTTTGTATTCTTCTTTAAATAAAAACAATTGAATGGCATAATGTCTGCATCCAGTATTAGTTTTGTTTTTTAATTATTTTGAAGTCATAATCCAAATGGTCAGTGCTTTGGTTTCTCAATACAAATTGATTGCCAGAAGGTTTATAACGCTGGGTTATATAGGTCTATAGAAGGTCTATAACACTGGGTTATATAGGTCTATAGAAGGTCTGTAACACTGTTGGCATTCCTCTTCATCCCATGGCAGGTGCTTAGGATGTGCAGAGCAGCTAGCAAGGCAACTCTAAGCCATTGGTTGATTGATCATATGTAACTGTCTGTAATTCCCACTGAACTATAATTTTTAGGCTTATTTGTATCTGTCCTTTAACCCAGCAAGTTTTATGTTTGCATAATGTACATGTTTATGTGTTCAGTTTTTATAAAGACAGATTGATCATGCAAATCGCATGCAACTTTTGTCCTGGCCATTTTATCCCATTAAAAAAAAACAGGGCAACTGGGGGTTAGGTGCCTTGCGTCCTGCCAGCATTGGAAATCAAACCAGCAACCTTCTGGTTACAAGTTCAATTCTAACCAGTAGGCAACAACTGCTTTAAAGTGTGGGCATGTGAAGAGAGACGGTGAGACAGCCTCTAAAGGGTTATGTTTTGCACACCTGCATGAGGACAGATTTGAGCCAGTGCTGGTCTCAGTCATATTCAGAGGTCTGTGATTAATGTTGAGATTCTGGATCATTGAACAGTACAAAAGCATTATTTCACACCTGCACAGACCCCAGTGTAGCATTTTACCTGCACAGGTGCAGTTAATCACCTCTCATTCTGCTCAGGCATCATACCAGACCATCTTTAATGGACTAATGGTTCAGCTGCTGCCACTTCATTGGACAAGTTGTTTTGTGTTGTTTCATCCAATGAAGTGCTCATAACTCATGCTCATAATGTCGGATCGCACATACATGCAGTCTTTTCACAGTATGATCAGCAATAATAGAAAATTATCAGCTGAAATGACTCTTAACATGTATTTTTAAAAATATCTTCAATAGATGCTTATTAAAACAAGCTAATCCTATTATAATCAGAGGTGCACACAGATGAATCCAGGCTACTTTGTGGTAAATGTTGGTAAATTATGTTGTGTTGGGGTCTTTCTGTGGCAGTTAAATTAGACAGGCCTGCTATTCTTCCCTCACAGCAGTATAAATTGTTCGTCTAGGGTAACTGCGGGAAAAATTGCTTACAAATTCCAAGTCTTTTTCAGATATGCTTCTCAAATTATCTTAAATTGTTGGTAACAGCAAGAAATAGTCATCCTGACTTGGGTTTGACTTTTTAAGTGTTGTAGCGGGAAAAATTATTGATCACTTTATACGTACTAGAATATTGCATTCAAATGTGATGTAATATTTAGTTGAATACACATTGAATATTAAGACCTTTTAATGATAATTTAGTTAGTTCTGAATGTGGCTTGTAGACAGAAAGGAATCACTAAGTTTGAGCGATTTCTATCAGTGACAGTGTGACAAATATAACAGTACTTTCCCTGTAGAAGGTACTATAGGTTTGTGTGATGTTTGTTTGTGGGTAAATGTTAATGTGTGTTCATTTTCATTTCATTCTTTGTGACTACAATTTTGGCAGCATGCAGCAGGGCCTTGTGTCGCATTCCTGCCCCTCATTTGTTTAATGAGTTTTAAACATGACTTGAGGACTCATACTCACACACAAACCCCCCCGCTAAGCTCCACTTCACACTGCAGAGCACGGATCGGACCAGCCCGTCTCTCTTCATGGGCTCAGGAGAGCTGCCAAGATGGAGACAACAGGAGACTTAGAGAAATGTACAATCCTGGACATTTCAGATTAACACACACTCACTGCTGCTGTCCCATGACTCCTCCAGTCAAAGCGTGTTTCATTGTCTTAGTTTGTAATTAAAAATCAGCTAGTGGAAAAAAGGCTCTCGAAGTTCCTGTGTATTGGAAGCAGATGTGTATTAAACACAATGTGTGATATGAGTCAGTGATGTGTGTGAGGCATTGGAGTTATGGGAGTAGAAGGTGGAGTATGTGGAGACTAGCTGAACTTCCTGAATGTCAAGGGTTCTTAATATGTACAGGAAGTCCTCAGGTTCACACTGGCAGTGATTGATGTGAGTGTTGTAAGGTGTGCAGGTGTAAGCATGATGGCGTGGGACTGTGTAAGTGTTGACAGAGTGAGAAAAGACTCTTTGGGGTTTGATGGGTTGGGAAAGATGTATGTTATATGCATATATACCACAGGGCTCCAGTCTAATATGTGACTGCATTGATGCCAACACCTGTTTTTGTAGAATCCGTTGCAGGGGTGGAGGTTAAAATTGAACATTAAAGGACAAAAAACAATAATAATAGTAATAATACAATGTATTGTGCAATAACCAGCAATATACATAACACAGCATACACTGTAACCCCCCATTGAAATTGACTTTCGACAGTAAAGTATTGATTTTGAGCTTAGATGCAGATTAAATTTTAATTAATGCAGGAAATACGGTTGCAAAATGCCACCATTTACCGTAGCCAGAGCCAATATATTGCTTTATATTGGTGGTTATTTAAGAAAAATACATATGTTTGCTGTTTCGGTTACTGTTTTCTACTGCCTTTTATTATCTCTACCTGCTGTATGCCAATTTCAGTGTGAATGTTCCCTCAGACAGCAGGTTCTGACTGCAGTAATCTACGTCCTGGTGTGTGAGTGAGTGTGTGGTATCCAGTCACAGGCTTACTTTACTGCAGACGGCTCAACATCAGATTCTCAGGGTAAAATCCTCTCTGGGGAAAACTGTGAGCAGTCAGATCGGTATGATAGACACATACTCTTCTAGCAGATAGCTAGCAGAATATAGTTTCCTCTTAAGGTTACTATAGTTTAGCCGAATTCTAAATAATGTTCTTCTTTTTTGCATTCAGTGATAGCTTAATGTAACCACAGCTGCTAAGCTCCAAATAGGAAAAATGAAACATGATTATAGTCATCTATATGACTCCTACATTACATACCAAGTGTTCTGAAATATGATAGCTTTTCTAATTATAATGGACAGGTGGTCATTGATTGTTGTATAACAACAGCTGCTGCAGAGGGACTTAAAGAATTCTCCCTTTGTTTTCCAAAATAAATTGTTTATTTATTCAAATGTTTTTTGTTATGGCATCAATCATTGAATGTTATCTACAGTGCATAGATCTTAAGTCACTCTCCATCCTGCATATTCAAACTGTGTGTAAACCAATGGAGTTTTGCATCACTGATATGAAATCTGGTACTTTGATTTGAGCACAAACAAATGAAGTTTGTTAACTTTTTGGTTCATATACGACAAACTATTGATGACACACCTAAGCTCGCTGACTTTTTAAGTTCTGCAGCTGCATGACAAGTGATCTTGGACAGAGAAGGGCATGGACACGATCAGAAGAAATTCAGAAGTACATCTTATATTACACGTAACAGTTAATCTAATACATTTTATTAGATTGTTTGACGTTAAACAGCCGCATTCTTTGATGTTTACTATGGTCTCGGTGATGTTTGATGTTTCACTATGGTCTCGGTGCGCCCTCTAGTGTCCTCATACTAAAAGGCACAAAAAAGTTTTACTCGTTTAATGATACTTTTAACGTTACTTTTAAATAATTCCTTGAGTCTAACGGTTGCACTTGTTTTAAGGAGTCTGTCCAGATATGTTGGGTTATGGTGCCCATTTGTCTAAAGTACTATTCATTTCTTTAGTTGTAAAATATTTTTAAGTGCACCTCTCACTAAACTATTCAAATTCCAGGTCAATAATGTAATTTAAAGAGAGCACAAGAGGGAGTTTTGGTAGCTTAATGGTCCAAAGCCACAAATTCATGGCATGTTTCCTTAAGACCACAACTGTCAAATCTGCCAGATTTAACATATAAGAAATATATTTAAGATAAAACACTTTCTAAGATAAAACTGTACTCACAATATTTGACCTTCATCATTTATGAAATAGAGAAAAGTGGCATCTTATTTATACTGCTTTTTACACCAGGTGTTACAAATTACAAGTGGGGTTTATTGAAACAAAGTTTCTCCAGACCAAGGTGCTAGTTTAAACAAACAACAGTTAACATATGTTAACATATTTCTCTGGAGATCCAATGACAAGCACTAAATGCAGGTGTAAATGATCCAATAGGTTTCTGATTAAGCCACATTAGTGAAAACACATGTCCATATCTGTTGTGTATAACCTGATTTCTCCTATGTGTGTCACCATGGGAACGCTTATTCACCTAACACATCATTACTGCACACAGCAATTTATGCTTCACCAGCTATTTACAGCTTTGTGAAAAACAAGCATCTGATCAAAAAAGTCTAATTTAAACCTGAAAATAAAATGAAAGAGCAAAGTTACAACATTATATGAATACAATATTTAAGATTCCACGCTGTTCTAGTTCACTAATGAAAAACACATTTGTTATAATAACTCTTTTGTACAAAAGGTCAGATTTCTTTGCTTCTAGTAGTAGTGGCATGGTATTTGATCAGAGACCCTCCCCTCAATGAAATCACGGAGGTCACTGGAGATGTATGTGAGATACATGTTAATTAGAGATGTAAACAGCAATCTGTCTCGCCCACCAGTTGTGTTGATCACCTGGACGGGAGTTCCAGGTGTAAACAGGGACTAAGCCGTCCCTTTATGGGGCTATTGTGCCTCCACAAGGTATGTATGCCAGTTTTTACTATACTCGCGAGGACTCCAGAAATTTCCTACTCACAAAAATAGCAAGGACAGCAGAAACAAACACTACCACAGAGTGGATCACTGCAACAAATTTCTTACTGGCCTTCCAACTTTTGAATTGCTAGTTGCCTTCGTTAAATATTTTAGAAGTAACTTCCATATGTTGTCATTTTTCTGTAAATTACACTTACGAAACAATTTGATTTTGAATATCATTGTGTATGAACTTGCCCGGCAAAGCAAGCACGTATGTGTTGTGCTCTGTTTTAGTGTACATGGTAGACATGGTCAACATTGTTTGCAGTTATCTGGCACAGATCAGGTGAAAACCTTCTCAAATACCTCAGTATCTCCAGCTGACAGTATGACAGAGACCTGTCAAGAACTGTCAAAAATGAGAGATGAGAAATATATTTATGTATTTTCTTCTATAACATAGTGTTCTTGTATAACATAACAGATTTACACATGTTCTTGTATAACACAGTTATGAGAACTAAGCTATGTTATCTGTATATGTTATGGATTCCTATAAATAATAAAAGCATAACATAGCTACTGTAACTAATGCTGGTCAAAATACAGCTAATGTTAAAACAACAAAACCTCTACAACATACTTATAGACTTAAATTACTTTAGGTAATTTCTCAAGGTCATTTTGTGCTGTTTCCACAATTGTTTGTATTATTAGATATTGAGCTGTTTCACACTGCATTTACCTGGGAATGGTTTCCTGACATACAGTAGAACAGAAACATTAAACTCACAGCTTTTCTTCCACACAAGATGACAGGAATGTCTCAATGCATTTGCTAGTGATTTGTTGTACATCTTCTGGTTGAACTCCTCTGAGATCAACACTGAGTGAAACAGAACTGGACACACTGAGTTCTAGTTTTGTAGTCCTTTGTGTGTCTTTAATGCATTGAGCTGATTCTGTGATGCTTTTTGCAAGGTCTACGGCCTGTATCAAGAGACCTTTAAGCAGTGTCAGATCCAACTCCTGCAAAAAGCCCGGCAGAAACTGCATCAGCAGAAGACCTTCATCTCATAAAGTCCAGCTTTCTGCTAAGTGCAATCCTGCTTTTCAGGAGCATCAATAACAAATTCTTTTAGCTCAGAGAACATGGTATTCTTCCTGGCATACCTGGTATATATTCCTGCTTTCTCACAATTCTTCTGGTTCTTCATTCTTCATGTTCATTTATGTATAAACAGGGAGATGTCTTAATATATGAGATATTTTTCTCTTTGTGCATTGCTCCTCCATCTGATTGGTATTAAATCCTTACTGGTCTCTAAACAAACCCACGCACTCAGGAGGAACTTGTTTGTCTGCTGCTGAAGAAGGTTATCCAGATGAAAGCTGATGGACACAAATTCCTTTTGACCAGCTATGTAAACAGCATATCTAAAGATATTTTTTCAACATAATTTAGCTTTCTGAATTTAAAGGCAGCTGGCTCTAATTATATTAAGTGAAAGATCTACAGTTCATCCAATGCAGGGTAAAATTAATGTGGAATCTCATTAAGACTAAACCCTTTACAGCCCAGTCCAGAAAAAACTTGTGCACAGAGATTTTTCCAATGGCAGCAATCCTTTTTACCTTATTTGTCCTCAATAATTTAATCTACAATATTTAATAAGAAGGTCTGAATGAAATCATCACTGATATGGAAATCAGTACAGAGCCACTGGGTCGTAGGTGCAGCTCCAGCTCTGGGTTTAATTGGCCCCATGGTGTGCCTATGGTGGGCCCTATGGTGCAGCTATTTGAGGCACTGAGGAGCTCCGCCTCAGAGCTCAGTAAGTGATGCAGATAAAGCTCAGGTTAAGTGGGTCTCATGGAACATTCCACCTCTAGGCTCAGTGGGCTTTGTGATGCAGTTCCCCTTTGGGTTAGTTAATCCACGTGATGCACCTCCATCACCGAGCTCAGTGGGCCACATAGTGCAATTCTGCCTTTGAGCTAAGTAGGCCTATGGTGCAGCTCCGCCTCTGGGTTCAGATAGCCCTGTTCAATTTAAAATGTAGGATATGATTTCTGGTAGATTTTCTGAGATAACTACTCATGGGACAAAATTAACAACTGCGCATAAAATTTCAAAATATTCTATGTATTTCTCAAGGGCAAGAATCTAAATGATCAGCGATGTATAATCAATTTACAAATTTACTTTAAATACTGATGGAAATTCTAGATTCTTTTGTACTTTCAATATGGCTTCATGTTATACAGAGTCTGTAAAATTCATTATATAACTAATCCACTTTTAAAAGCTGTGGGAGTGATTTTCTTCCTTATGCCAGAGCATATGAGGAAAACAAATTACTTGAGATATCCAGGACCAATTATTTATCAAAGAGAACCTTTTTCATTGCCAGTTTTTAACAAGTACAATCAAAAGAAGTCAGTGGAAGGCCATATACTTTTTTCTCTGCTTTAGCTCCAACCACAAGTTGCGTATTATCAAGCTAACAATTTTAGGTTGTTAGAATGTTTCCATAATATTTCCATTTGTAACAAAAAATGTTCAAACGTTTTGAAGGTTCTTGGTCGTTTTATTAATGTTAGTGCTTGTTTATAAGAACATTATTCAAACATTTTTAATTCTGTAACATTCTTATACCGTTCCACTAACAACTTAAGAACGTTTTTGATATATATGATATAGAACATTATACAAGTTCTGCTTAAGTTACTACAAGAACGCGTTTAAAACATTAAGATAACTTTTAGAAAACGTTAGCCAATTATATAAGAACTTTCCGTCTTAGCTGGGTTAACTTTAGTTACAACCACAACAAAAACATTCCAGGTCACTAATTTAGAGACTACACATATTAGAGGCATCCTAAATTTCAGCATTTGTTACGTCGGATAACGTAATTAATAATTATTGTTCAAGCATTTTATCGTCTCGGGGTTTTAAAGCGGCAGTACTTTCGAAAAACTTTTAAACTTCATTTAATTTTTAAAGTAGTCTTTGTAGTTATTTTGAATCGAATCCCAGATGTGTTATTTATTTGGATGGCCACTAGGTGACAGCGTTATTTCATTTGTGACTGGTCTGATTTAACAGTCAGGACAAAGGCAAGCAAAGAAAACATCAGGACATGTGCAGGTCTAGTCTTTAAGTTTAATTTCTCTTAGGATTTGATATCGGTGTGTGAAGCAGTGTGTGAAGATATTTGTGTGCGTTGCTAAAATCTGTCCGATTTTTTCTAATGTTCCCATGACAGAGATCTAAATAGCTGATAAACTCATAGGGCAATAGAAGGGAGAATAAGCAACGGTACAGTTATCCATAAAATGAGAGGACAGACATACCGTTTCTCTTACCGTCGACTGTTTCAAACGAATGCTTCTAAATTTACTTCATACACACCAGTGTTTGTGTGTCTGTGTGAGTGTGTGTGTGCGCGCGCGTGTGTGTGTGATAGATGAAAGTCATAAACATAGTTTTTTTCAATTCTCAGTTACAGTCTGTCTCCTAACTGGACTTGATTACATGAGCCAAATGAGAAAGCAAAGAATATCCTCTGATTGCGGCTGCCTTTTATTCATAAACAGGGAAGACAATCAAGATCTTGTATTTAAAGTGATATTGCTTAGATAAACACCACCATATTCAGATTACGGGTAATGACCTTTACATTGTTGTCTTTCATCAAATCGCTAAACATCGTAGCTGCAAATGGCACCAATGACATCCAAATATGCCATAGATGCATCATCATAGTCTCTGTTTCACTGTCTGTCTGTCTGAATCTCTCCTCTAAAAAACATTTCTGCGTGCTCTGACATTTACAGTGATGTTGACTCTTCATCTCCCCACACTCATCTCACAAAGTCCCTTCCTACCTCGTTTTATTCTAGAAACATATCGCATCTCATAACCATCATCATCCTTGTTTTTGGTCTTGTTTTTTCTCCTTCATGTACACACACACACACACACCATGTACTTGGATTGAACTGATGTTTTTGCAATCCACAGACACACACTACACCATACTGAGGTTAAAAACATATTTAAATATTTACTTTACAAATGTATACAAATTCTGAAATCATTTTGGTTTATGTAATGGATACAGCTTTGAGTCCTGCTGCCTTACGTCTTGTATCACTGAATTTGGCCATTTTCTGCTTATTACTAGCAGATCCTCTCAAGTGCTATCAGGTTGGATTGAGGGCATTATTTTGCTGTCGTTTTCAGGTCTTACCGCAGTGTATCTATGGGGTTTCAGTCAGGTTTTGGCTGGGTTTCTTAAACAGACTGATCTGAGGAGACCTGCTTCATGTTGTTTGTCTGAGGTTACATTAGTTTCTTTAAAAACTCTTTGCATCTGGCTTTTTCACACGGACCGCATTTCTATTCCCTGATGCTAAAAAGCCTTTCACAGCACAGTGTGATGCCACCACAGCCATGGTTCACGGTTCGAATGTAATAACCAGATGATGAGCAGGATCTGATTTTCACCTGAAATGGCATTTGACATTTGAGTTCTTCTCATAAGATCTACCATATTCTCTGTCATATATATCTGTCATAGAGACCACATTAATTGAGTGGTGCAGACATGAATAGGAGACATCTTTGAACTGCAGTCTAATGGTATTTCTGGTGAAGTGTGTGACTGTCTGAATCTGTCCTCAGATTTTTCTATTTCTACATATGAACTCTGGACTTGGAGTTGGTGGAAATTGGTTTCTTGGTTATTTCTTTAACTGTAGCATTTTATGTACTTGGAACACCCTATTTTGCTGGATGGCCAGCTCTAGGATTATTGGTGGTTCAAAAGTTGCACTGTCTGACAATAATGGAAACTTTAACAGTATAGTACTATACAGCTTTCATAACCATAACCATGTCTAATCACATGAATTAACCAAACAGTTTGTTGATTATAATAATACATATTTAATCACAAGTCAATCATAAGAAATGTGAATTACACGTTCAGTGTGTTTAGGAATGTAAAAAATAATTAAATAATGATTTCTGTGGCTTTCAGTTGTCATTTTTAGGGTGTTATGTGACAGTTCTGAACACTGTCTGGCCCTTTAGATCATATTTCTCACAGTCTCTCACTTTATTAAGGCTCATTTTTCATCTCTCAGTCCTTATATTCACCTTGATCTCTCTCACTCTATCTCTTTCTCAGCTGATCAAGCTTTAAAGTCTAAAAGTCCCACATGATTTAAGTAATCAGTTTATTTCTGTTCTCTGTGCTGAATAATTATGACTCAGTCAAAACAGGACTGTGTCAGTAAATCTGTGACATTACTGGGGAATTAAATTTTCAGCTTCTGTGCAGCTCACATTGTTGAGATGATCAACACAACTGCTTATGTAATTTAACACGGTTAACATTACAAAATACTTCATTTTAAATCCTATCAATCAATGTATGAATGCTTTCCTTGTATTAGGGAGTGTTTTAAAAGGTTTTCCGCTGTCTGGGTTTTGATTTTTAACCTAGTAATGAAGGATCTGGGCTGGAAACACAAAGGTCACAAGTTTGATCCCAGCTATGGAAAACACTATTGTGCCTTTGAGCGGCACCCTTAACCCAGTGTTGCTCCCCGAGCCTGTCTTAACAATTGAAGTATTGTAAGTCACTTAAGATAGAAAGCAACTGCTAAATGAAAAGTAATCAACTCCTCTTTTCAATCTTCTCATCTGTTTTTGTCTTCTCCTGAACTTAATTTAGCTATGATCTGGCTGCGATTGATTTGCTTATGTGCTTAGTAGAGTACCTTCTATTGTATGTATTATATTCTCTGTCCCTTTGATCATTTTTTACCCGTTTTAGAGAATGAAACGTGAGTCACTGCTGACACTGCAAATCAATCCTCCTGAAATACAATGAAGGAGATACTAAAAATGGATGATGGAAGCTGGATAGGCCGATCCATGAAATAATATAGCATCTCATTGCAGTATGAGAACACACACATGATGAGAATCAGAGCAGAGCTGACTGGTAATAATTGTTGCCAAGATCTATTAGGGTTTTCAAAATTGCATTACAAATGCAGTTCACATAGACAATGGTCTAAATAACCCTCTTTTGTGACAAACATTTGGCTAGATGATGTAACTGTCCACGAAAAAAGGAAAGTTCTTAAGATTGAAATTGATGGGAAAAATGTATTTTGGCATATATTTAAAAATATTAGAATTTATAAAATTATGCAATTATATGCCAACTATACTCTAGATCCAGAAGGTAAGTGTTGTTTAATAATTGTTTTTTAAATTCATATATATTTAGTCAAAGGTGAATGGAAGGACTATTATTTTTTATTTTAAGCTTGGAATTTGTTTTAAGAACATAAATAGTTAAGTTCACACTCAAGTGAATTTAATGTGTAAGAAAACATTTTATTACTTAAGGATGGTTATACCACTTAACATTTGTAGAATAAATGGAATAGGATTACAAATATACCCTTAATTGTCAACGACCCATTAAAAATTAAATGTGTAAAGTTTCTCTCTCTCAGACAATAGGGTAAAGACCATTTGCTTTTTGCGTCTTTTTTTTGCTTGAGGATGTTGTTGGTAAACATGGTGAGGTGGTGACCCAGCAAGAAGATACCATGGTTTGCAAAGTGCATATTGTATAACAAGTATTACCATAGCCACCTAATTCCTTGTTTGAGTGTAGCTTCTGGTATAGGTTAAAACTGGACACCAAGACTACATAACGTCTGGTGATTGGAGGGCAACTGTGAAGACCCTTGCAACTGCAGATGTCTGCACAGGACACCTGTAATATCTTTGTTGAAGAGCAATGAAAGTTTCACCCTTCTGCTGTGATATAATGAATTCCAAGAATTCTGCAGCTGAAGAGATGATTCCTTCAGGCAAGAAAACCTCTTGACCTCCGCCCATCGCATATCGGCCATCTGTAGAGATAGAAAACGGCTGTTGCAAAGACCGGAGGATATCGTTTAAGAGGTTCATGCTCCTTCAACGCCTAAAATGGCGCATTAGCGTGCTTCCCATTTTTGTCTGGTTAACATGACTGATTTCTGCTGTCTTGATCTGATTTCCAGCAGAGTCAGCTTGAAGTGAAAAACTTTGTACATGACAGCAATGATGTGGTTTTTCGCTCAAATTGCGAATAAGCTGATTGAGGTGTGACATACGCAGTAGGCCTATGCTACTTCCAAACAGTCATTTAGAAGAGTGAGAATGAATTATGCCTTTCTTCTTAATAGGCTGCTCCCAGCACATACGGATGTAATCGTCTGCTGTCATATCCTTCAGCAAAGCTTTAAAGAAGTGATGTTGCGCACTGGAAATGTTACAAGCTGATCGTCATGATGCCTTTTATTTTCTCGCTTGGTTTGGCACACAGCACAGATTTATCAATAATGCATGTAAATGCCATTAGTGCAGGAAATGGCAGTTAATGGCAGTCGGTCGGCTTAACAGATGCTTGTGTTGTTCACACACAGAGTTCCATCAATAACAGATATGCCATTTCCAAGTTTAATTTTTTTTTTAAAGATAGTTAACCTAAATATTAAAATTGTATTCTTTTTTTACCCATGTATTTTGCCCATATAACAGAAAAGCAGATCCGTCTCTC
This sequence comes from Botia kubotai, assembly GCA_036877585.1. NCBI lineage: Eukaryota > Metazoa > Chordata > Actinopteri > Cypriniformes > Botiidae > Botia > Botia kubotai. The sequence goes on along the minus strand of JAZGTI010001054.1, from coordinate 11,061 downwards.
TCTGTTCTTTCTCATACAACAAAAGCATATAGTGACCATTGGCTGTCCAACAAGCATCGTAAAAGTCTTTCATAATACTTCATTTTAAATCTTCCAAAGCCATAAGAAACCTTTGTGTGAAAAACAGACTAAAACTTAAATCTTCTCCGCCATACCTCTCAAATTTCATTCAGATTATGTAGTCCTTTTAATATAGCTATATTCAAATAGCTATATTAACATTTTATATAATATTAAAAGCATTCCATTTTGCAATGTTTGTACCGCATTTAATTTGAACATCAGCTCTACCCTATCATAGGCTACTCGGTGAGTCAGTTTACCGCAAGCTGTTACTAGGCACTTTTAATTGTTGCGTATGGAGTTGAGAAAGAGGAAATAAAGAAAGTGTGTCCCATGTGATCAGCCCTGGCTACCATATAAGTGATTTTCCAGCCACATTATGACACATTATTATTGTGTTTTGGATGGTAGTTGTTCTGCTTTCATCTAGCTGTTGAAATTGCTGTGCTTTTTTGGTATTGAAAGTAATTTCAGAAATAATATAAATTGTCAGTTGTATCCAATTTGGACCTGGACCAACAGCCTTGTGTTTCTGTGGGGTTTGTGTTATAATGGGTTGCGTGAACTGCCATGTAGTAGAAAGTTAATCTTTTAACACCTGGATTGTGTGTAAACCAATCACACTTATTCCTTGGACGTGTATTTAAAGGTGAAAGGAAAAATGGTAAATGGATATTTGTTAAGTATATCAAACAAATTACCCTCCAGATTGTTTTGTCCCTTTGGGTAGTTCTCACTCACAGTAAGGTTGGAGACCTCTGGTCTGCACGGTCAATAGACAGTAGCCTGTTTTGATTATTTTTAGGTATAGTCAACAAATGTTGGCAGACTTATGCCAGGCCTAAATGTTGGGAAGGAGCCAACGGTTTGACTTTCCTGTCTTGATCTCATCCTGATATGGGTCATGGGCCACCTTTTGGGAAACCCTGCACTACAACATCTGTTTTAATGTTTGGTTGAACGTCTTGACTAATCTGCGGGTCTGCCATCTTCAGACTGACTGCCCTAACCTCATTCTCTGGTCTTAAGATCAGGAACTTGAGTAAGGAAAAAAGTCAATAACATAAAGTTAGAAAAACTAGCTCATTCTGTGTTCCTCTTGTTTTCTGTCAGCAGCTGACTAGACATGCACACCAGACATGCCTGGTTACCCAGTTACAGCCCACCTATTCTGACCTCCACATTTCAGACAATGGTTCCACCCATTACAATAGAATCTGGGGCATGGGGCCGGGTGGTTCCACGAACTTGGCTCAATGTGGACCCATCCCAGGAAATTATAGAAATACTCTGATGTTCAGTTTAAGTTTGCTTCAGATTTTATAAGAAATGTAGAAATCATCAAACTATAGAAGTTTAAATACATATTTACATTATCGATTTTTTTGCTAATAAAGATTTTGATTAAGCCCTCTTAACTTCATTAAGTGCTCAAAAAAATTGTGTTGGGTTGTGTGCCACACAGTAGTACATAAAGTGTGTATATGTTTTCATCGTTTCCAATGGCAACCCCTTTCCTTGACGCACTCTGAGAATCTCTTGAATTAAATCTAAAAATTAACAACTTAATCTAAATAAATCTAAGGCATTGTGTTTTATTTTTAATTCCACACCTATTCAACACAGTTCAACACCCATTTAATACTCACAGACACTCACGTCATAGCTGGCTAAGTCAGTTCATCAACTGAGCTGTCATGCAACACCAACAATTGTCTATCTGGGATCAGACATGGGCTACAAAGGCTGTTGAAAGCTGTTTCACTGAAAGCTGCTACACTATACCAGTAAATCTAAATTCCAGTCACTCACATTTGCTTTGGAGCAAAAACCGCAGCCACAAAAATGGACTTCCCAAAACGTCCCTCAACTCTTTCAGAAGACACATTCAACATATTTGATATCAGATGAGCTCAGCAAGGCCTCATTTAATAAAAAACATTGCTACCAGAATAATGCCTGACCATTTGCTCTTTACGCTCTATTGCACTCCAAAATTTGTCTGCTGACGTCTTCGCGAGATCATGATTTCTGCTTCTGTAGTGTCATGATGTGCTGTAGAGCGTTCAGCAAAGCTCATTTTCAAAGTTTGGTTGTCTCTTCCAAACGAATTGGCTCCAGTCCGTCTCTGCTGAACGCTCCCCAGATGGGATTGAACTGAGTGGGTTGTTCAGCTGCTTTTATGTGCGCTTTAGTTACACCGAACATTTTGTACTGTTCTGCTGCTATACAGAAGGCCATCTAAAATCTATTAACATCACAAGTTTCACCAGAGGATTTACCAAGCGCTCTTTATAGACCTTTGCTTTTAGTTTGTTTGGATGTATGTGCGTTTGGTTGTGTGTTTATGAAGGTACTTGTTTGCTTTGCATGATTTTATCAATTCAGACAGAAGATGGTGGGCACAATGAATATCTCAATGCCTGCAGAGAACCATGGCGCCACGGGATGCTACCGTCTGTCTGTTATCGTTGTTTATGATTGTGTGTGAAAGGGCACCTTGTTTTGGTGAATAATTAAAATCCTTGTTAATCAGCTCATCATTGGCTGCACAGTGAGTGAACAGGCATCCAACCATGATATGATTATTTACACACACACACATATATACACACTTACTTCTGATTCCCCTTCCATATACACATATGTACTTGGGCTAACCAGCATGTTTAATTGAATGATCATTGATTTTCCTCTCCCCAGTTATATCCCCCGGATACAACAATCAGGCTACTGACCAGATCAACAAACACACACATTGTTGAGGAATGATCTGATGAGGGATGCATTGAGAGGTCAACATAGTTGTTTTCTGCAGTATTTTTAACCTAAGGGTGGAGCCACACAAAGAAAAAAGACGGCAGTAAGTAAGATTTAAAACTGGATGAAAGTACAGTGTCAAAATATCCTTATCCCTTGAAATAAAATGGCAACACTGTATAATGCAGTGTAATAATGTTGCAGCGTAAGTCTCAGTTTAGATTCAGTGGTTAAGCATTCATGGATAAGAAACTCAGGACTAGTAACCTGCTTGTGCTTCTGAAGATCAGCAGCTGCTGGCATATACAAGAGCTGATTTGTTTATTAATTCTTAATATGTTTGTTACTATTTATTCTAATAATGACACAATTTCCATAAACACGAATATCAGTGACTGTATATTATTTCTCATATCCTCCATATATTCCTAAAAGACAAGCAAAACTGATTTGAATTTGAATTGATGGACTGGAGTTGATGGATGGACGTGTAAGGTACATCTGTTAAGGGCAGTCATTCAGTGTAATTAACAAACAGCTGTAGATGGAAATAGATCAGGGGTCCCAGGCATATGCTGGCTGCTGTATGTGTTGATTTACTGTATGTTAATAGGCTATTAGTATTGTATTACAAAAAGCAGAAGACTTTTTGAGCACACTTTAGGGGTGATGTGAGAGAGTGTTTCTGCAACAAATTGAAACTTCTGAACTGTTTAGAAAACAAAACTCACATGCTTTGAATGCTTTAGTTCTATATGAGTGCTGGTCCTTTTACTGTTCATGGAGATGTCCTGTATCCCAGGCTGTCATATGATGATCAGATGCACTGGGCTTTTGACTCCCGACATGCTTTGGGGAATTTGGGAATTGAGTTGAACATAGGAGAAAATCGATGCATATATGAGCAGATCAATGCAGGATGGGGTGTCAGATATGCAGTAAGTGAGCTGAACATGTTAAATTGATATTACTGAACATTACCGGTTGAGGGCAGGAAGTGGTGGTTGGGGGGGGGGGGTGCTTTGGGGTTGGTGTTTGTGTTACAGTGTTTGTTAATGGTAGTTTTTGCTATGTTGTTAATGTTAGTGGCACTGTTAGTGAAGGATCAACGTTTGCTGCTATTAATAATGGTGACAGTAATGTAATGTTAGCGTTGACAGAGGTCATGCTGGTGTCAGGTTGTCATATTTGTCAGTGTTGGTGTTACCCTTGTTGTCACAGTTACAGTTCCTGCTATCAGTGTTTGCTTTTGTAATTGTATTTAGTGTTTGTGTGCATGTTAATGTGGAACCACAAACCAATCTGAGGAAACGTTTAATTAGATAGACAAAATTTCAGCATTAATAAAGGAGAATCTGACATTCACGGAAAGCACATCCCTCTTTTGCACTCTTTGCTTTCAGTATTATGTGCAATAATAATAGGCATTAAAATGAATTTTTGATGCCTGTCTAACAAATGCCACGCTGGGGAGGTGTGATCATTCAACAGAAACGATTAGATAATTAGACCACCCCTCTTACTGTGTAAACCCGCGCACACACACAAATTGATCTTCTGCATCATCACTGTGTATGATACAAACACTTCAAACCCTCAATGGTGTTAGTCTTAAAAGGAGATGAAAAATCTGTTATTATTTGACTTACAATTGTCATTACAAGCTTGTATGGCTTGTATTTTTTATTCAGTGAATCACAAAAAGAGATGTTAGGCGAATGTTAATGACTGACTGCCTCGGTCACCATTCACTTTCATTGTATAGAAGTAAGAGCAGCCTTTCTGCTCTTTATTCAGAATTCTTCAGAATTTCTTCTCTTGTGTTTCATGAAAAAGCAATACAGGTTTAGACTAACAAGGTGACTAAATGATGACAGAATTTTTATTTTTGGGTGAATTTGCCCCTTAAAGCAAAGAAACTTAACATACACACACACACACACACAGATGGATGTACATTGCCTTTCTGTACAAGATCTGAGTCCCCTGACCCTATAGATAGGATCTGAGAGATCTAAAAGACAATTTCAAGGATTACACTCCCATCAACTGAAGAGAGGGGACGTGCCATGCAGTGGTGGAGTGAACCATAAGGGGGCAGTGCAAGAGTGTTTCAATGTGATAATGGCCCTTATGTTTAAGATTTATCTGACATCTTAGTGCTTCATGGGAAGTGAAAACAGAGCCAAACACTTTTGCCTTTTAGTGAGAGAGAAAGCCCAGTTCTGTGAGTTCAACAGGGAGAGAAATCATATTATTCAGTGTGGAATTCAGTGTGAGCTTGAAGGAGAGACTGGTTATTTATGATAGACCCTGAATTTTGAAAGTGTGCCGTTTCTTGATTTTACCTCAAGTTTTGGGCTTAGCTGTTTGTGTGTAATGCGAAGTGGTGGGGTTATGAGTTTTATGAGGTTTAAAGATATGTTTGCTGTGTATTTTGGTGTAAGGTGTCTTCAGAGAGATTTTGCTGCCTGTTGTTTGGCTGGATTCAAGATGAGGCTAATTTGACCTCCTGTGGTTCTGCTCCACATTTTGAAAGTGGAGGTTAATCTGCATTTTCAGTATTATGTCAGGAAAGTCTGGAGTTAAACTCCATTCTCCCCTTCGGCCCCCCTGGCATCCCCCCTTCTCTCTGTAAGTTGCGCCGTCAGCCCTTTTGTTCCAGTCTCATTGTAGTGCGTTGGCGTGGAAACGATGCTTTCTGACACCTGGCCCACATGAGCCAGGCCCTGTGAAACAGACCTCATCACCACCAATCAGATCAGCTCTCCCACATATCACAACCAATCAGATCACTGGCTCGCAGACACAGCCGACGCCACAGCGACCGCCGACCTAGTTGTGCTCTTAAAGGGACAATATGCACTCATCTACAAAGCCCCGCACCCACAAACTCAGAGGCTGTTTAGCGAGTCCTTCGTCTGTAAATGACGTACATATTTTTGCTGCTTGTTTAAATAGAATTTTTCACAAAAGAATCTATAGTTTCAATTTAAAACTCATTTCATTTTCAAAATATTTAGCTTTCTAAACTCAAAACACATTATCGCAGAATCCTTTTTCCATAACAGTTCTGTTGCCTAAGTTGTGAGGATCATTCTTTAGCTAGAGAGTCATTCTTCGGTCCTTACAATACTATTTATAAGATCTACTGTATGCTATAGCTGTTAAACAAACATGGTATAATTTCATTAACATCCAGTAAACTATTTTGCATGTAAAAAAAAAACTCAAACTAAAGTTTAAATTTAAATTGAATAGTTGCATTCTGAACATTGGGATAATCAGAATGAATATCAGGAGTACAGAACAGCAATTTTCTTAAGTTTATGCAACATATTTGCATATTTTTGAAATAGTATGTGTGTGGTAATGAGATCTGTTGTACAGCTCATTGTGGTTTCCCCAGCGATCGATTTTCAGTGTTAAAATATATGCGAAAATGGTGCAGCATTAGAACACGCACAGGAGAATTCAACCTGCCACCACAATCCCAGCTTTTTTTTATACCTTCCTTCCTCCTTTTGTTCAATTTTCAGTCAGTATGAAAAATATATGAGGAAACCAGCAAAGATACGTGCGTGTGTGTTTCAGTGACATTTGAATGATCAAACCCCGCTGAATCTCAGAAGGTGCACCTATGCGTGTGTGTACAACATATGTTTGACATACTAGGATGTAGACTTTTTTGGCGTCCTGCAGCTTTTTGGGGCTTAATTTCTTCAAGACCCCTTCCCTTCCTCCCCGTCTGTCTGTCAGACCCACACAAGGCTAAAACACACAACCACACACACACACACACATATAAACACGGTAAACGCAGGAACAGGGTTCTCAGAGGAATGCAGCACACATATTACCTGTGCTGAATATTAAGTGTGAACTGTAGTTTTCTCTAAGGAGGAGCTGTGGAGGTGGGACTGTTTACACTGTAAATGTTTCATTTGGATGTTATTACACTTTGACAATGAAATTGCTGAAGAATATTGATGAATATTTACATGTTTGGTGTAAGAGTAGAGGCGTTTAACAGTAAACTTGCTGTATGAATCCTAAAATTGAATAATCTCATGAATTGGATGCACTGCTAGTGCTCCAGCACACCAAAGTGTGTGTGTGTGCGTGTGTGTGTGTGTGTGTGAAGTTCTAGCTTAGTGTTGTGGTGTGGTGTAGCAAAATGCAAGCTCATCAGTACAGATAGCTGTTAGCGCTAAAATTACCATCCAACGATCCATAACATAACTGTTCTTAATGGTCCCAGTGCTAGTGTATTGACGGGTGAATTGACTGTTTTGTGCGGTTGTGCGGGTATTTTGCCGTGGGGGGTAACTAAAGATGTCTCTTAGATCTCTTACGTAATTCAATACATTCGGTCCAGATTGAGTTTCAACTGATCCATATCTGTCTGTCTTCTCACAGTGAGTGGTGTGTATGCTCACATCTGAACATCATTTCTCTCTCTCTCTCTTTGTCTATCTATATATCTCTCTATCTCTCTTTTTCTCCTTCTCTCGCTTTTCATAACATATGTTTTCCACTCAATCTTTGACCCAGATGATGTTGGGTCTGCCGGGATTAAGTATTCTTCAAGCAATGTGTAGCAATGTGAAGGAATGGGAAAACATATGTTGAATATATTAAATATATAAGTACTACTACATAATACTAGAATTATAATAACCTACCGAGTAATTTGTGTAACCAAAACTACAGAAAAAAGGTCTGTGCAAAGCTTCCAAATGTGTTTTTTATTGTATTTATTTTTATTGTGTTTAAAGTGTTCTCAACTTGAACATTAAATGCATGATACATTCTTTAATAAAACCTTGAAGTTTTTTAAGATGTGGGCAACTTGTTACTGTAAATGTATCAACAGTATAGCTGTCAAATTATCTTGGCTATATATCAGTCACAATAATATATAAACATTCTTTTCATATCTTTAGTAAAAACATGAAAATGTATCTGTTTATGAAAGGCAAACTCAAGTTTGTTTTCATGTATTGCTTTATAATTCACTTGGTTCCAATAACTTCAAGGCCCACATTTTCTCAGAGGCTTAAATGTACAGTGAAAGTGAAGAATCAATAAAGCTGGAGTACAAAACTGTACCAACCAAAACTATTAGACTCAGTGCTTCCCACCAGACTGACTGATCACCATAAAAGATTAGATTAATCAAATTTCCTCCAGTGTGTATTCAGTGCTCCAGCAGAGCGCCCAAATATTTCTCCTCTCAAAGTCACTCTAAGTCTCTGCTCAGATCATGGCCTGACGCTTCAGGATCTGGTGTATTAAGACAAAAGGAGGAGATTAAATCACCGGTAAACCCACAAACCTGAGAGTTACTGAGATCAAAACTTGGCAGGTTGCTGCAGGGGGACTGTCTTTGCATTTAGGCTATGGTAAGTTAAAGTGGTTAAAAAGCATCTAGTAAATTGGTGACAAGCTGGAATTAGCTATGTTTGCTATGAATTCGTGTTCTAACTGGGTTAGTCTTCCTAGTCTATATCTGTTTGTATATATCCTTTGCTGCTTGTGTGATTCATTGTCATTTTAAAACACTATTATAATTTGCATGAATAATTATAAAACTATATACAATTATTAACAAATAATTAGTTATTTTACCTTTAAATAGTGTTAAAATATTTTGTTTAGTTTTAATTTAACTAAATTTAACATTTTTTATTATAAAAATTATTTTTAAACATTTAACTATTTGTGCATAATTATTAACTACTGATCTGTTAGGAATAATGAAGTATTTAATTTAAATGGGTACAAAAGTGTTTGTGAAAGATATAAATGAAAGGAATTTAAAACAATGTACGCTTTGGAGACACAGACATCATGGTCTTGCCTGAGAACACAGACAGTGTTTTCCAACCTCTGACCTAAAACTCAGTGCATTTGGATTAAATTAGACATGGTTTAACAGAGGTCTCTTGATGATCTCCAGATAATTCACTGTTTTTTATCTTGGGGTAATCACACTATGCAAGCATAGAAGATTCCTCAACTGGGCTAACTAGTTAATGACAGACTTTTTCTAGTCCTATGTCCAAAGCCAGTTAAACACATTAATGATTAATTCAGGTTTCGGTGAGTAAAAATAGCAAACCAAACCTGACTTAAGCCTTAATTCAGATAGTAATTTAAAAGATAACAAAAATCGTCACAGCAAACTCAAGCCAAGATAAATCAACGTTGTAAGATAAGAGTTTATCACTATTATCTTGATAACTTGTCTACTTACCTAAAAGCTTATTAATAACATCATGCATACAAAAATTGTTTTAGAACATTCACATTAGGTCAGGTTTGGAGATATTTGCCCACAGATTCTTTTATGAAATACTATTTTAAAATTTATTTTTAAATAAGTTCAATTACACTAATGAAAACCTGAAGTTTTGGAGATTTTAATTAAAATTGCTGCGTTGGTAACATAGTTACTATCACATTTGTTGTGCCAAGGAAGGAAAGTAACATAAATTAGTTGAGCTTAATACTTAACATTTAATACTGTGTTCCCGGTAATGTTTTATAGAGGGCAAAGCAGCTTTTGTAGAATGTATTCATCTTAATGTACAACACTCTGAAGGGTTTATTTTGTGTTTGGTTCATTTATGGGTGTTCTTATGTTTTGGTTAAAGTTTAGTGTGAAAGTTTTTAGATGTTCCAGTAACTTTGAGTTTGAAGGAGTATGTACTGTATGTTAGAGTGTGTGTGTGTGTTTGGCTGTTGGCCTCCAGGGCAGATAACATAGGTGATAAATGAGTGTGGTAAATTCTCCTTGTACCTGCTTTTAGATGCCCTACAAACACATCCACACGACTACATCCACATTCATACAACCTACTTCGGAATTATTTTGTAAAATAAAAACATAAATACACATTGAACATCGAAGCACATCAAAGTCCAAACCATTAAATATAAATGCACAAAAGCCTGACATGAAACCTTGTTTTCTTTTGTGTCTGTGTGGGAGTGCATATTTTTTGGTCTTTTTTAATTTGTTTATTTTTTTCCTCAGCCAAACAGGATATTACTTTTTTCTTTGCTTTTGTCTTTCTCATTGACTCTCTCATAATCACTGTTTCTGTTTGTCTTCTCTCCTATGGCACAGAACTTGCTCACACTCTCTCACTGGTAGTTTGTTTGGAATAAACAGTATATATGGTATGCACAGTGAGGCAGTGATTACAGCGTGTCTACATGTATGTGTGTGTGAGGGTGATTAGAGTTTGGGTTTATGTTTCCTCAGAGGAAATTAAGCAGGCCTCCAAGAAACTTCCAAAACTCCTAAAACATGGAAATTATGTCCAGACCACAGAGCTGTGTGTTTATATATGTGTGTGTGTTTAAAGTAGCATGAGGGATATTAATGCTCAGAATGTGTGTGAACATGAAGTGTTACATTATCCTGATTAAATTTTATGTCCTGTATGTATTTGTGCGGTAATAAAATCTTTATTAAAAGCTTTACACCGAATATAGTGGAATATTGCATAGAAATATTTGCATCTGGAGTTTGTCTTAACATGGTGTTTTTGAGAGAGTTTGCATGCATGTGTGAATGTGTGCTTTGAATTATTGTGAGTTGTTCATGTGCGATGTTAATGTTAATATAATATTATTTTTTGATATTTTTGATTTTTAGTAACAAGGTTAAAATGTACTTCAGATTATGTTGATATGAATAATATATTTAATTTGGTAACACTATAGGTGAATTAAAGGATGGTAAGATTGTGGGACATCGCAAAATGTCAGCAGTTACTGTAAATGGCAAAAGTTGTGACGTTGTGTATAGTGATGCTGGAAATGATTTACTATTACCAGCAGGGGGCGCTGTGGTGATGTCTTGCCAGACTGACCGTGTCTGAAGTCAGGGCGCTCTAAAAGTAGTTAATACTAAAACTGAATTATTTAGTGTGAGAACTGAATGTTGCGAGTCATGCTGTAAACTATTACACAAAGTAGTTTGTAATATGTAATCTGTATATTTTTCTGTATCTTCTACACAGTGACCTGTAAACTTTTCATGGGTGCAATGGCTTTCATAATAACATATAATATTTACGGTTACATTTACGGAGGGTTGGATTTTATCTCTAAATCCAACCCTCACACAAACCTGTTGAAATAATTAGATTTATGATTATTTTAAAATAGTGAGGACTACTTCATGTGTCCTTACCTGTCAGTTGAAATGGTTCGCTTAAATTT
>JAZGTI010001053.1:29110-49643 GCA_036877585.1 Botia kubotai | reverse complement strand
TTTTACCCTGGTTTGATTGGCATGTTTTTTTATATCAGACAATATAGACACAATTTTTTTACCTTTCATTCCCCTAAACCTGTAAGTCACACACACAGTAGCAGTAAGCAGTAGGGGTTTGAGAGAGTCGATTTGTACAGATCAGATCACTTGCTCATGATGTTTGTTGCTCATGATGAAGTGCTAAAGTGCCCGTGAATTATAATTTGCTACTTTTCTAGTCATGGTTTACTAATATTTCTCCAATGATCCTACTGTTTGGTGGGAAAAGATTTAGTTTCTCGCTTTAAAACTGTATTGCAACTTGTGAGACAATGCCTCCTTATTAGTGAGGCATGTCATGAACGTGGACACTTAAAGAACTCCAGGGCCGATCTAGGGCCTTAACTACCCTGATTGTGTGTGTGTGTGTGTGTGTGTTTGGAAACCTTCCGTTTTTCACAGTGCTGGAATCCTCTATGGCTAAATGCTCCATTCTGACTGGAATTTCTTTAGACAAGACCATGTTCCCATTCCAGAGTGAAAACGCCATACCTCCCTCCCCTTCTCCTTGAATTCAAAGTGAAAGAAGTGATAAAGAACGCTTGTGTAACTAATGAACATGCACAAATAGCAGTTCTGTTTTATTGGGCTGGATACGTTTCATAAGACAAACAGTTATTGCAAAACGCACTGCAAAACCATGGTTTGTTGTAAAAGCTCTGCTTTTCTCTCGGGAGGGAATGCATATTTTTGACCTGTTCTGACGTCAGAAATGTCGTTTGAACTGGAGCTAGCATACGCTCAGACGTTCAGAGACCAGAGAGACCAGATGTTCACATTTTTATTATACTGCACGTTCAAAGCCATGAAGAGAATTTACAAGGTTCAAAGCTAATTAGTGGTCAAATAAAGTATCCTGACATTAAAAACAATGCATTAAACTTCCGTAACGTGACATGTTTCTGAGTGAATCTAAATATTTAGCAGGAAGTAATGTGGGTCTTTGTGAAAAGTGGAATATACTGTAATGTTATTTGTTATTTGTGTTGTTTTTCCTTCCTGCACAGCTTTACAACTGAAAGGTTGTTTTCAAAGCGTTGGTGAAGGTGGTGAACATTTTGCAAAGTAAGACCAGACAAGGGACAATTATTAAAATTTTAGTCTTAAAAGTGTTGGTAGCAATTCTTTTTGCACACTCGCTCAGTATTCTAAAAAATCTTTGTGGCCCTGTCTAAAATACTGCACTTGATGTGTACTTGCATTTGTGTAAGACCACAGGGCATCCCAATTGTCATTTTAGGTTTTAGAATGGCACTCAAAGGAGTCCCTTTTATGGCCGCTGGGCATAGTCAGAGTGATGTTATAGAGAGCTGGCAGTAGTGAGGAATTCACAGTGGACTATTACCCAACATGCAATGCAGCACAGTGTAGACCCTTGAGGACTACCACAAGGCCTAAGGGTGCCATTTGAGCCTATATCACACACTTTGAGCTCACTTATTTTGCATTGATGTGGTTCAGAAATTGTTTTAAATGGCAACTTTTATCGTTTCATCTCATCTAGGTGGAGGGGGAAAACGGAAAGGAAGGAGTAAAAAATGGAGGGAGATTCTCCGCTTCCCTCATATCAGCCAGTGCACAGAATTGAGCAAAACTATCGGTAAATGTCGACACTCAATGTGTCTTGTACTTCCTGTCATTGTCATACTTTCTCAGCTGTGATTTTCTCCTGGCCTAATTGTGCTTCTCTGAGTTTAAGTACTAATTTCAGTAGTAATTCAAGATGAGCATTAGTGCATCTAAAAAAAAACAATTGTAATAAAATAATGCACAATACAGTTTTGTGGCCCATAAATGTTCCCTATTCAGCAACTATTGGCAAAAACTAAATTGCACGCCCTGCAGCTGTGATAAGCTAGAACTGTAATTGACTGGATGTTGATGTTTATGTCTCAGAGCGGGATTACTTCAGCCTGTGTGAGAAGCAGCCCATTGGGAGACTTCTGTTCCGCCTCTACTGTGAGACCAGGCCAGAGCTGCAGCGATGCATCCAGCTTCTGGACGCTATGGTACGTCAACCCACCCGTGCACCTGGTACACACATTCAGTGATTTGAATGCACCTGCCTTATGTTCTTCTGAAAACAAACCTGTTTAAGAGAGTCAGGATCAACTTTAATCACAAATTGATATTTTACTTCCCTAAAAATCTTTAACTCCCTTAAATTCTCAATTAACCCAATTAACCCACCCTCCCCCTCTGTCACTGCCCCCCTCTACAGGATCTGTACAATGTTCCACTGACCTGGACAACATGCCTCCCACATGACTAATTGGGCTATCAGAGAGTTAAGCCCAAAAATATCAGGTCTGGCATGTGGTGGCTCAATGAGCCCATTGTTTGGTTTTGCCTATAGACCCCAAACATTCTGAACCCCACCATCCTGAAGCCATGACAGGAAATCACCATCAAAAAACATAGGGCGGCACATTTGTGTTTTTTAGGACTTGAAAAAGGTGTTTAGTTTATTGTCTTGGAAGGATCTCCTGTATTTAACAAAAAAGCTTTTGCTGTTTAGGTGTATTATTGTATACGGCACCATTATGGATGCATTTTACAGAAGCGTGTGCAAAAAAGAGAAAGTTCAAAACATTCTGAGCATAAGAACAGTGTACAGTCCTACTGGGTTACAAGCATTCGGCTAATGGAATAAGAGTGGGTAATTTTCGAATAATGAAGGCAAAATGCCACATTACAATGTTATTAGAGATAATTGTAGAAATAATTGTGTTTCTCTTTTAAAACTGGCATTTTATTGGAGTGCTATTTAAAGAAAAATAGCTGTTATTTAAAGGTACACTTTTTCCATTCAAATTAATAGTAATTTTGGTTTCTTTTTCTGAGAATTGACATTACGAGGAATTGGGTCTTTATTATTTATTATTTTAATTGTCAATTATTCATAAATCCTGGTATTATGTGTTGTACTACCTGTAAACTCAAGTATTATTTTCATTACTGTATTGCAGTGATGAGAATTGTTATTGAGAACAATGAAAGTTTCAGACAAACTCAAAAGTAAATATCTGTTGGTAAGGAGAATTAATGAAATGTGCTTTATTTTCATGAAAATAAGGTTACAGTAAAATATATAAACATAATATTTTTATATAATATATATATATATATTATATAAATGTATATACATTTATGTTAAGTGTATATTATTTTTAATATCTATCCCAGTCATGTTTTTCTTAAGTTTTTTGGTTTTTCTGTTTTCCGATTCCAAATCTGCCGACTTCAGAATCAATTCTAGATTAGACCTTAAACAGCAGATTGAATGTGAATACAGAAACTATATTGGAGTGTATTTGATGTATGCATATGTTCTGTAGGGAGTCACCATAAGGAAGGAGCCTGGGGGGGTTTTTGAGGCCTGCTTTGACGTCATAAAGTAGCAGGAATTCAATTGTTGTGGAGAGAGAGGACACAGACAGTGCTGTCACAGACAGTATGAAATCTGTGTGTGTCAGAACTTTACACTAAAAGACTTCACGCACTGCTTGAGTTAATGTGTTTATATAATAAACTACTGATATTTGCACATCACTGACCACATTTTGTTTTTCCATCATGGCGGAGGCAGAGCAGTCCGATGTTATCATTCACATCAGATTGGCACAGTTCCTCCTGAGTCGGTGGTAGCCAGCCATTTGTTTTGGCCTGCTCGCTGTACTGTACCATTCAGGTCCACTGACGTAGGACTGTTCTCAAACCACTGTTATGGTTGGAGCACTCTCTCTCTTTGTGTGTGTGTGTGTGTGTGATTGTGAGTGTTTGTATTTGCTGCTTTTTCCATGATATGACCTTTAACATGCAGGCATGGTGAATTCCCTTGCAAATTCCATCATTTCCCATTTAAAAGACTACTGAGAGAAGGCAGACACGCAATTCTAAGTGATTACAGAGGACCATTGGTTACAAATGTAACATTAGCATTTACAAATGTTTACACGTTGGTACTAGTTCAACTCTATAGATTTGTGACAATGTCAATAACCACATGGTTTCACTTGCCCCTCAGTTTTTAAAAACCTCATGGTTATACTACAACACATAGCATTTCTGAAACTGCATCAAAATGCACAGTGAATTGTGGGTTTCTTCAATAATTAAAGGCACAACATGTCAGATTTTTGTATTATTAAAGTATCAAAAAAACAGTGTTATATATCTTGTTAAATTTTGTACTTACAATATCACAAACGTTTCAAATTATTTGTAAATCCAGAAAAACTCAGAATTTTAAAAAGTGCACTGTGTCTGTCACGTATCAGTAATGTAATATCATAATATCATATATGATACTATCATATAATGTCATATTTAACACTGTTCAAGTCCCTTAAACAAGTCTATGGCAGTTTAGTTAAAGTTTAGTTTTATTTAGTTTACAGTATGTGTTAAATAGTAAGCCTTTTCTGCAAATACTGTGATTGTTAAAATGTAAAATATTAGTAAAATTTACTACACAGCCTTAACTCAGCAATTAATTTGACAAAAAGTCATGTCAGTAATAATTTTACATGAAACTTTGTTCCTTGCAAGAACCAATTCAATTAGAATGACACAAAATAATGTGAGCAAACATGCAGGTTAATAAAATATTCATCAGGCTTCACTTTTATTGTTTTGTGTTTTGTGTCTATAAAATGAAAATAACATTGTGCATGTTGATCTGTTTTCACCCCTGGCCTGCAGTAATGATGCTCATTGCATTAGCGTTCCTACAAATAATAGTATTTCACTCATGATACATCATATTTGTTTCTTTAATGATACATAAATCCCACCATAAATATTATTTCAGTGAAAAGTCCCTTTGTTATATAACTTTTGTTTAAAATATATGCTCTTGAATATGTTAATATTCTGACCAGCATTTGGAAATCACACAGGATAGATTGTTATCGACTGTTTTAGTTTTAACAGCTCTGAATAAAATCCACACGTTTAAAAAGTACTTGCACTTTGTTTTAAAAATATACAAAGTAGACCTTCTTGACCTCATAAAGGACTGTTTTGACAACTTTAGATATAATAATAAATTTTATAAATTTAATAGTCATGTAAGTGCCTTATCAAAAATGTTACCTTTCTGTAATTCGTACAAATGTATTTTCTGCGGTGTTTAACATGCATCAAATGCTGTTGAAAAAGCACAAATTGTGTCGAACATGGAACATTCTTTGAGCATTCTTTTCCTCCGTCATTACTCGTGGAACTATTGTAAATCTTCCATCGGAAGACTTGCCAAATGTGTTAAGGGTAATGGAAATCATGCCTCTGTATGTGTCGAGACGTGGCGTGCGCACATACATACGCGAGTGCACACACAGTCCCCCACTATGTAATGACGTTCAATGTATTTAGTGACGCTGCTGCTCCGTGCTGTGGCGCTCCAGGACCTTACGGAATCCTGCCGTGTTGACTGGCTGGTTACCAAGCAACCTGAAGTCACACAGTGGGCTTCGTGGAGCATGTGTGTGGTTATTAGGCATATGTGTATGTGGCTCTTGTACCGTACAGCGGGACGGTGTGACGCATATGCGGACACTTGATTTGTGTGAAAACCTATTTGCGGACACATATGCTTTGGTGTGGGCACAAGCACTTGTGTGTGATTGCTTGTGTGTCTGTGAGTGTGTGTTTACATCATCCTGGGAGGAGCTGAGAGTGGGGCAGGTGCTCTCATGGTTAGTCTTGCGTAATGGGATCCAGAGAGCATAAGAGCTGGACGGGGTGTTGATGAGGGTGTCATCAAGTATTAATCCCCCCCCCACACACACACACAATCACACACAGGCACATTTACAGCCCTAAGGGAAAGGATGTGCTAGACTGTATAGCTCATTCATTGTGTAATCACTTGTAGGCAGAATTACATGATGTTTCTACCTCATTCAGCATATAGAAATAGATACAGTCAGAATCAGAGATGACGGTTATGTAATGAGTGGACGTAGTTTCAGTTTTCCTGGGTTAAACAATGTTAATATTTCACTTTATACACTGCAGTCCATCTCGGTTTCCTTAGTTTTTGAGATTTTTGACTGTCAGCACAAAGTCTGGTCTACATTAGTCTTGCATAGCCAGATATTTGATTCCACAGCCTAAGGTCTGATCCTGATTGCAGCTTATTATGGCCAAGGTCTGCCCACTTAGTAAAGTGACCACACACAGTTTATTTAGTTTTTATGTGCTGGTTAGGAGTGGGTTTATCTGCAATGGCTAATTTCACAGTAACAGACTGACATAAAAAATGTTTAAATAATTGTGTGGCAGTCTGTGTGGTTGGTTGTACAGAAAACACTGGGTAAATAGCATGTGTTTAGACTGTGCCCAGAATTTTTGCTTAATTTAGAGACATTTTAGAATTACTTTTTAACTATTTTAGACACATAACTAAGAAAACAAAGAATACACTGTTCTGCTCATGAATATCTGAATAAGTGCTCCAAACAAAACTCTAAATGGTACTAACGTGGCAAACTGTGTGCTATTTTCAAAAGCTGTTAACCGAAATGAGATATTAACCTGAGAGCAAAGCTGATAATACAGGTATGTATAATTCAATAAAGTACAATTAACTTCAGCAAATCCAGTGACTAGTTCTACCTCTGAGTCACTCATTGTAGCACCACAGGAATTAAACACAACTTTGTTGAAACTGTGAGAAAAAGCCAGCCAATCAGATTGGAGATGTTCACAAATCTTGCTTTTTTACATGCATTATGCATTCAGTAGTTCATAAATGGTTCATGGCTAGTATTTCATTTGCCTCTAAATGAGATGCATTACGTTAACCTACACATGGCTTTTATTTTATTATTTCTATGGTTTTTATTCTGGATAATTTTATGGTTTGTATATATATCCGTATGTTTATTTATAACTGGTTGTGAGGAATAATCTCTTGTTTGTATCTGGTCGTTTAGGAAGACTATGAGGTGACACCAGACGAGAAGAGGAAGAGCCGAGGAGATGAGATCATCAAGAAGTTTCTCACCAAGCAGGTGTGAATCGGTTTAACTTTCCAGTTGTGTGAGTGTGTGTTGACTTTGGATACTTTCGCTTGTGTGCATCAGTAATTTGAGACTATTTTGTTTCTGTGATAGTCCCCTGAGTGTGTGGATGTAGCCGAAGGTCTCGCTGAGAGATGCAGAGAAAATCTAGAACTGAGCCCCTGCAAGGAGATCTTCAGTGACTGTCGCAAGTAAGACACACACAAACACACACACACACATCATCTATTGAGCTCTGTTGTAGTAATAAAGTCAGTTACTAATCTTCAACCCAACATACTCTTCACTTACAGACACATTACAGAAGTTTTGATTGTAATTAAAAATACTTTCTTCTGACGTACCTTAAATGGATAATTCACCCAAAAATGAAACTTTTTTGTTAATTTACTTACCCTTAGGCCATCCAAGATGTAGGTGACCTTTTTCTATGGAACAATAAAGAAAAAGTAAACAAAGCAGATACAGGCAATACAAAATTAATACCTGCAGCTCCTGTTGGTAAACTGAGGTCTGTATTGAGGAAACGATTCGTTTGTACAAGTAACTGAACATTATCTACAACATTTACAACAACTTGTAATCCATAGCCTCAGGTAAACAACAATGTCAGGTCATTCATACAAGCATAGCAGTCACAGTAACACTAGCTTTGTAGCCAATGGCATGAGTTTGGGGCAAGATGGCCGATCACTGGCAGGCAGGATGGAGTTTTCAGGAAATCTGTTTGAATGCTATATTAGCAATTTTGACTGGTGACAGAAAACATACACTACAGCCTTAAAACCTTATTTAGCCCATTTTGAGACTTATGCTTACCATTTACTTTTAAGTGTTCTTGGTTTTAGTTTGAAACTTTAGAGTGTTTATTCTACCTGAGGCGCCTGTTTATTTTAACACTTTATTTTTAATCTGACAGAACTCTTCATGACTACTTGAGTGGTGCTCCCTTCGCTGACTATCAAAATAGTATGTACTTCGACCGCTTCCTTCAATGGAAAATGCTTGAAAGGTTGGTTGCATACTTTTATTATTTTCTTCCACTTAGAAAGTGTTGTTAAAAACATACTGATGTTTACATTATTAATTAGCAACAAGTGTCAATTAACTGCTTGCAAAATAACAGTGTAGTTAGTCCTAAACCGAATTAGATGTGTGAGGCAAGTTTATAAACCAGATTTTTTTGCAGACACAAAATCATTTGGAATTAACCATTTGTGCATGATTGTATCCATATCTTCTGTAGGAAGTTCTTAGCTTGGGCTAAACCAGACGTCCTGCATTTGTTTAATCTTGCTTAATCATATTTAGCTGGATTGCAGGTTTAAAAACTAATCTGTTAAATTATTTTCCATGTAATTGCTAACATCTGAAAGTGGCTAGGAAACAAAAATCATGTTTGGGTTATGAAAAGTTCAAGTTACTTTTGCAGCATCCCAGTCTGTGCCAGATATCACATTTATAAAGGTTGCATTAGTGCACCATATCAAAATTATAAACACAACACACACACAATTCTAAGAACACTTTGTTTGACTGAATGATTGACTATATGAATGTGGTTTGTACTTAATCCAGTTTTACAGTGTAGATTTGAATGTTAAAACTGTGTGTTTTCCTGTTTCCAGACAGTCCATCACAAAAGATACTTTTCGGCAGTATAGAGTTCTGGGGAAAGGAGGCTTTGGGGAGGTAAGGACATTCAATGATGACCTGTCTTCATTTATTATGACTCTCTGTGTTGAATATGCTTTTATTTGTGTGGATTTGCAATATGATAAGGACATCTACAGCTCTGTTTTCTCAGCCCCAGCAGACCCACTGTCTATTTACTTATGTTGCACATGGAACTGGAAAACACCTTCCAGTCAGATTGCCCAGTTAATACACGGTAGCTGGAATACCCTGATTTTAGTCTGAAAGGACTTTTGGATGGACAGAAATTCTTATCACAAAATCTATACACATTTTCCAGTTTTCTTGATTTCTGTACAGCCATTTGTAGAGAATATTGTACCGTTATTTAAATTAATATTATTAAAGCGACAATTAGTAACTTTTGCTTCTTTATCGCCATCTCTGTTTAAAACATAAAATTGCAGGTTACTTCATGTACTTATGTTTAGATATTAAAGTCAAACTGACATTTCCACAAAATCCAACCCAAAAATTACATTTATAAATCATTATTATAAACTTACTGTTGTGACACAGGGTAAGGCAAGGGGAGTGTTTTAATATGTTGTCTGTGTACTTGCTCTATAACTGTTTTTTGTTTATTTTTAACCCAAAAAGTTATGGATTGCAGCTTTAATTATGCCATTCTATTATTGTGGTACTGTGGTAAAGAAAGGAAGAACTGTGGTTGGTTAGTCAAACTGTCTCTTCCTGTCTAAGTGGGCTGTCCTTGGCAATAATAAGCTGCTTTGTGGACCAGACCAAACGTTATGGCATTAGTTAAAGGATATGGGAATGCAAGACTAATTCTGTGGTAGTAGTAATATTGTGCATGTGGTGATAATACCTGTCCTTCTGTGCTCAGGTGTGTGCGTGCCAGGTAAGAGCCACAGGTAAAATGTACGCCTGTAAAAAGCTGGAGAAGAAAAGGATAAAGAAGAGGAAGGGGGAGGCCATGGCCCTCAATGAGAAACAGATTCTGGAGAAGGTCAACAGCAGATTTGTGGTAAGTCGAATCCTTTAATTTATTACATCTTTTATCTCTTTTCCTCACTTTGCTCCGGTCTTGTTTACACCTGGTATAAAATCCATCTTGGGTGATCCAATCACCAGTGGTCAGTCGAGGTAGGTCACAGTTGGTCACACCTGGTCATAAAGAGACAATTCACCCAGAAATAAAAACGATAATTATTTTCTCACCCTCATGCCATTTCTTGTAAGGCCATGCCTAGTCTGCAAACACCTACTTTTTGGCACAATGATTGCCTGTTATGCTTGTTAGACATCCCTTCGATATTGCCTGGGACTCAATAGCTTCACCCTACAAATGTGGTGTAATAACATTCATTTCCTTGTGATTGGATTACGCAAGACGAGGCCTCTGCCCAGTCCTGCTTTCTGTTATACAGCCACTATATCCTTCATTTCTCCCCATGAGCATAATTTTCAGCCAGCAAATAATTCGCAAAAGGTGTCACCATTTGTTGGAGCCATGCTGTTCCACTTAATGGCAAAATATTATATATATAGGTTGATATACAATGAAATATAGTGAACTTGTGATCACCATGCAGTTTGTAACTGAATGCAACTGATCTGCAGCTGATTGGTAGCAAATAAGATCATGTGACATAGATGATGAAGTACAGCGGTGTCAAGCTCAGCTCCTGCAGGGCCAGTTTAGCTTCAGCCTCAATTAAACACACCTGATCCAGCTTATCAAGGTCTTCAGGATTACTAGAAACATCCAAGCAGGTGTGCTGGAGCTGTTTGGCCCTAAACTCTGCAGGACATTGGCCCTTCGGGAGCTAAGTTTGACAGATGTGATGTAATATATACAGTATATTCTGAAATTTAATTTGCATATGTCATATAATCTCTCTGGCATTTTTTAGGTGAGTTTAGCATACGCATATGAGACCAAAGATGCCCTGTGTCTTGTGCTGACTATTATGAATGGTGGAGATCTGAAGTTTCACATCTATAACATGGGAACCCCAGGCTTCGAGAAGGACCGTGTGCAGTTCTACGCCGCTGAGATCTGCTGTGGTCTGGAACACCTGCACAGGGAATCTATCGTCTACAGGTGGGCGAGAACCACAGTCTGGAGCTACACGACCTTCAAATGCATCCAGTCTCATGAATGAATTATTAAACTGTGCAGCTGAGTGACATTTTTATTTCTGCATTGTCATTTTATCTTCTAGGGATTTAAAACCAGAGAATATACTTTTAGATGATAATGGTAAGTCAACTTATGTTTTCCTTCAAACGAGCTCAATTTTTATTGAATGTGGTTTTGATGTTGTGATAATTTGGTTTGTTCAGTACCTCTTCTCTCCTCACCTAACCCTATAGGTCATATCCGGATCTCGGATCTGGGGCTGGCCATTAAAGTGCCTGATGGAGAACAGATCCGTGGCCGAGTGGGAACAGTGGGATACATGGGTAATCATGCTTTATTGCCATAGTCTTACTCATCATATAGTTTAAATAGTTATGATATGGGTTAGCGTGATGATGCCATAAAGTTTACTCAGTTCAAAAAAAAAAAAGTAAAGTCAGTCAGTTCAATCTGTCAGTTCCAAAAATTACAACGTCACAACAGAAAAATCTAAATGCACATAAAGTTATTGAATCAAATATTTTAAACTTTGTTTTTACTTAAATGGTAGTCGTTTTTTATAAAAGAACAATTCCCTTCAAGCCCTTTAGAGCACATGCAAAACCTTTTGAATAACACCAATATCTATCAAGATTGTTTTTGCTGTGGTATATTGCTGTACTGGACATCTATTAATGACAGTATGAAAATGTTGACTGAGTGATGAATTTGTAAGTGAATCTGTACTGAAATGAATCTTTACTGGCGAACAGCTCCAGAGGTGATCAATAACGAGCGATACAGCATGAGTCCAGACTGGTGGGGATTAGGTTGCCTCATCTACGAAATGACCGCCGGCCGTTCGCCTTTCCGTGCTCGCAAGGAACGCGTGAAGAGAGAGGAGGTGGAGAAGAGGGTGCAGGAGGAGGAAGAGGAGTACAGTGACAAGTTCTCAGAAGACACCAAAGCCATCTGCAGGATGGTAAGGCTAAACACAAGCGCATACATACACAAGCCTCTGTGAAGTATCTGTGCTGGTCACCATCCAAGATGATGCAGCAGAGCACAACCGAGAGCTTGTATTCAAAAGCTGCATTATCTCTGTAGTCAGACACTCTACAGAGGCTGATTTAGAGCTTCATTGATTGAGTGCACAAAGCTGCTAAAGTTAAGTCAGTTTTATAAGTCTGGCTCATTTCTCTGGCTGGTAGTGCATGTCTTTTGCTTTGAAAGAAGCTGATAATGAGCTCTCTGAGTCCCAGCTCAGTTCAGCATTGTCTAATCATCTAAATTTAAGGTCATTAAAGGTCACAGTGCATCCATAAACAAAAACTCTGTCATCATTTAAACCTGTATGACTTTTTTGCTTCAGTGGAACACAAAAGCGGATGTTTAGCAGAACGTCTTGACTATTTTTTATGCAATAAAAGTGGATGGGGACTGGGACTGTTACAACATTTTGTCATCTCTACAATGACAAAATGTTAAAGGGATAGTTCACCCAAAAACTAAAATTATTTAAATACTTTCATGTCGTTCCAAACCTGTATGATTGTTTGTTTCTGAGGAACACCAAAGAAGATATTTTATGAAGTATAGTAGTGTTGTTGTTTGGTATCCAAACAGCACTTGTTCCCATTGACTTTCATTGTATGAACACAGAACCACTGAGACAAAATATCTTCTTTTGTGTTTTCATTCTTGTGTGAAATATTCCTTTAACTTATCATAAAAGTAGGTGATATGACTCATGTACTGTAAGCTGAAGACTTCTAATGCCCTACAAAAGTTGTTTGTGGAACACAACAAAATTTAAGTTGCTAAGTTGTATGATTACATTACATTTATGCATTTTGGCAGACACTTTTATCCAAAGCAACTTCCAATGCTTTTGAAGTTTACATAATTTCAATCCATGCATTCCCTGGAAGGCACACCCATGACTCTGACCCTTTTTCCCTCTGTTGTAACTGTCAAATCTTAAAAGTGCATGTGCATATTCAAAATTTGTGTTCAGAAAGTGGTATGGCCTACTTTTCTTTTCCTTTAGGAGCTGAAGAGATCCATGTCACTATATACTTTTAATTTGTGAATGAATGGAAAATATCAGTGACAACATTCTGGCTAACATTCACTTTTGTGTTGGAATGACATTAGAATGACT
Organism: Botia kubotai; assembly: GCA_036877585.1. Classification (NCBI taxonomy): domain Eukaryota; kingdom Metazoa; phylum Chordata; class Actinopteri; order Cypriniformes; family Botiidae; genus Botia; species Botia kubotai. The sequence continues at coordinate 36,628 of JAZGTI010001053.1, read as the reverse complement.
AAATGATGCCCAAATGTTCATTTTCAGCTTGGTCCATGAACTCGCCGTTTAACTGTTTTATTGGCTTTATGCAAACTGCATATTCCATGTTAATCTTAACCATGTCACTTCTCTCGGATGGTCTTAGCCTAACTCAGCCCTAGCGTGCGGTTTTGTGATTTGTGATGTCTGGTTTGTGATTGCTGACCCTAGTTTTAAGATGTTCGCCACAGTTAAATGCCTTTATCTGGCACGCAAGCTCTTTTTCCTAATATTTCAAAGCCATTGACCAAATTTGGCTGTGGCGTAATAGGTTACATTCCAGTCTTAAAGAATGTACAAACCTGGGTTCCTTATGTCTGGCTGTCTGCTCTCTGTTTCTTGTCCCGCAGCTGTTAGCCAAAGATCCCAAGCAGAGGCTTGGCTGCCAGGCGGACGGAGCTACAGGAGTCAAAGCCCACCCCTTCTTCAAGAACATCAACTTCAAGAGACTAGAGGCCGGCATTCTGGAACCTTCCTTTGTGCCTGATGTGAGAGACATTTTTGGTTTAGTTTGATGTTTAAGGAATAGTTCACCCAAAACTGAAATATTCTGTCATTATTAACTTACCCTCATCTAGCAGTGAAGTCGAAAAGGTTTGGAACCATATACAAGTAAATAAAAGCAAAGAAAAGATTTTAATTTTTCTTTGCAGCCCAGGGCAGTCTACTGTAAAGATGTTCTGGACATTGAGCAGTTCTCCACCGTAAAAGGTGTCAACCTGGACCAAACAGACAACGATTTCTACTCCAAGTTTGCCACTGGCAGTGTCTCCATCCCATGGCAAAATGAGGTATGCATTTTTTAAAACCGTTACTAACCAAGTGCTTTATGAAGGTAATGTGTGTAAGTTCTGTGCCACTAACATACGCTAACCAAACTGCAAAAATAACTTTTCAAACAGATTTTTAATACTTCTCTTTTATTGGTCAGACAAATACTTAGTTTTGCCCAAAACTCAACATTGGTTGAGCCAATAGAGCTGTGTCGGGTGCTTGGTTGCAATTTTGGGGGAATTTACCTAATTATGGGTTATAATATATATATATATATATATATATAACATATAATAATGGGTAAGAGTGGGTTATAACGTTGATGTCTCTGCATATTCAACAGAGACATCAATTATTGTAACATCTTCCATTATACACTTTATCGTTAAGTGGCATCTTTGTGCTGTATTCAGTGACGTATAAACAGTAGCTGGTGAACAGATGTGCAATGCTGAAATACTGGACCAATCCACTTCAAGAACCAAAAATATTTAATTATTTTGCAATGAATGTTACAAAATATGGTTGATTTTTGAGTCCCTCATGACCAAAGTTTCTTTTTTCTCCTTTTCTTGTTTGTATTCTGTCACCCCACTCCTCATTGCTGCAGATGATAGAGACTGAGTGCTTTAATGACCTTAACGTATTCGGGCCCCAGGGGACACGGCCCCCGGACCTGGACTGGAACCATCCTCCAGAGCCTCCTCGGCGTAGCCTGCTGGACAGGATCTTTAGGAGACATGTGAGGATCTCCTCCACCTCTACAGAGGAACACCCCAGAGAACACAATAGTTAACTACAGACCAGGTTAAATGCCCCATCGGGACACCACACGCTCACACATGTAGAGCAGAACACCAGCAGCCAGGCTGAAGCATTGCACATGTGTAGCTGACATGTCCATAAACTGCTTTTTGAATGTAACATCAAGATTTTAGGTTAAAATCTTAATGTTACGTTTAATTTAGAAGTCACAGTAGCTGCATAATTACAGAATTTAAAAATGTAAACCATTGGTATGTTGATTTTTAAACCCCAGGTCATGTCAACTACTCATATTATCTATGCAAGAAAACATTATTGAACAAGCATCACAAAATGACTTCTTCCCTCTGATTCTGTTCATGCAGCATACGGAGGTGACTATCGCTCACAGCCGGGTCTCGTCTTCCAGCGTCAACTCTGTTGACTCCATGTCAAACTCTGCCCCCTAGTGGACAGACAGCTGCGAGACTACAGGGATCAAAAACGAGCGAGCGATAAAGAGGAAGAAAGGAAGAAAAAGTGAGAGTGAGGAACTTCTCCTGCCCTTTAAAGGCTGATCTCCAGCAGGATCTTGCTTTGCCTTGCCTTGAACCATCTACAGCCTGCAGAGAGGACAGGAGACACAACAAACTCTCATTTAGAGATGAAAAGACCTTTATTTATCTGTTTTGTGACTGAAATGAGAACTTGTATTCCTTCTCACTCTTCCTCAGGATTGCTGGACCAGGAAAGAGCCACTGACAATGACAGAATATTAACTTGTATTATTCAGGGGATTTTATCGACAAAGAAAGGCCTCCACAGGGAAAGGGAAGGGGGCTTTTTTTGCGAAGGAAAGATAATATAGTGAACTTAAGAGTCTGCACACACACTCATTGACACAGACACTCTCTCTTCACCTCCGTCTGGTAATACCTGCCCCTGTCTGTCCATCTGCACATCCCACCTCAACCCAAAATGTGCATTGCCTTGCATACTCTCAGGCCAAAGATTGAGCTTGTTTTTGAGTATTTGAATAACTGTTGCCGTGTTTTGCTTCCCTTTTTTCGCCCCAAAAGCACAAGTAGAATCTGAGATTAGTAAAGTTTTATATCTTTTATCCACAGTGTCATATTACGTGACATCAAGGTTAATTATTTGGCAGCTGCAGTCTCCTCCAAACCACAGTTACAAAATTTAATTCAATGTTTATCTTTTAAAGCCTCATCCTGCTTCACTTGTTGGGCATTATAAAACATAAGCTGAAGAGTATTTGTACCTTTTGTTCAGTCACTTCCTTTGTGCATATAAGGGCATTGGTAAAAGGCGGAGCCATCTTTTTGGGGGTGGCCATAGGTAGTTTAGGATATCTACCAGGAGATACAGTCAACTGCAGCACAACAAATCGGTCAGGGAATGCTTTTCATCTCATTATTTAAGTATCTGCTTGGAGGTGACTGTCCTCTCAGAGTCTCCATACTAAGGACATGGAGGGGCTGTTTCATTCATATTTACAAAAAGAAATGTATTTACTTAAACATGGTCAGTTCATCCTTCATAAGCAATTTGGTGTTGAATCTAAATATTTCCCGTCTACATAGTGAGAAATATTGCTGAAAAGTGGAGACAGTGTTAACCATGTAATGTTACATTTACAGCGTAACCATACTCAGACAATAAATAATAAATACTAGTGTAAAAATACACTTTTTTTACAACGCAACAATTTCCAGATTTGCTATGTGTATAATGATTCTATCAGAAATTGCTAGCCACTACTAGACTGAATCTGGTACAAGTTCACTTTAGCTTTTACACAAACAATAAACCAGACTTACATCAGTTTTCCAGTTTGCAGGAGTGGTATAGACATTTTAGTAATCTTCCTGACCTGTAATTGGAATACTTTATCAATGAGTATTCCTCAAAAACTACAGTTTCAGTATATAGCCATTATGAAAATCCTTAACACAATTCCCTAAAAATGAATTCATATCCCATGCATACGGAATATGAAAGTTTTGTTTTTGTCAAATGAATTTATTGAATGGACAATTTAATGAATTTATCAGTAACTTAATAGAAACACTCAAAAAGGAAGAACTTTTACAAACCATGTTTATTTTCATCAGCCTGCCTTTGCAATGCCATTCCAAATGCCTCAAATCATGAATACATCTGTGAAGACAAAATCACTTTATTTCGCTCATACATAAGGTTTCATGTCATTTTCAAGAAAATCATTACTCTGTTTACCAACTAATACATTGGTCATGCCATTAATATACCAAGCTAGACATTTCCTCTGAAGGTTCATGCATTTCAATCGTTTTCACATTTGGAATGTGTGTAATATCTGGTTATTGCACTGTATTACAACATGTTACATAAATTTGCACTGCACATTGCCTGGACATTTTCATATTCAATTAGTGGGACCAGTGTGTGTCTATTGGGATGAGAGTGCCCTTGTAAACAGCTGCTTGGTGGAGGGTGAAGACTTTGGGAATATCGAACGCTAGTTTCTGTGCATAGAATTGCCACGCTGTTGTTAGTCATGGTGAGACTTAATGTCCCATAAATGGGTTAATTTGTAATGATTTAAAGGTCAATTTCAGCTGACATTCAGAATGGGTGGATTCATGTTTATGTTTCCTTTATTTTTAAAGTGTGGCTAATGTTAACAAGTTCTGTTTGAAAGTACTTTATTTAGTATTTAAAGGAATCTTCCTCACTTTTGCCACTTTGTCATGTACCAGATTTGAGAAAAGGCTTCATACCTCAGTTGATCAGTCGTGACAGCTTGAAAACTTGATACTTCGGCATTTGAGGGTAAAGTATGATTCAACAGTGATGTTGAACCCGCCCACCCCCTTTATGCAGAGGTAAAACTCTGCATAGTATTAATAAATGGTGCATCAAATGTTTTTGGCATGAAGAGGGTCTGACATACACTGATGTTATATGCTACATTGGCAAGTAGCTGTTGTAATGTAAAGGAAAGGTTCACCATTTTTGTAGGTTTATCAACATGCTTCTATCCTAAATGGTGTCTTAAATGATTGGAGAGTTATAATGCAGTAAACTAGCTTTGTTTGTATTTTAAAGACAGTTATAGGTCTGCAGTTAAGTTTGTGGCTGTGGCCTGAGGGTCTTCCACTCCACCTCAAACTCATAGCTGCAATCCCTTTCTAGCACCTATAAGAAGTTTAATACACAACTGCTGTGAAGTAATAAATGGTGAACTTTTTCTTAGACTGAGAGTCAATGCATTGCTAATATACTTCCTGTATGTCCTCCGTACAACAATGTGACATTACCTTGTGGTGACAGAAATGTAATCGCTGCATAAAAGGGAACTTGCCTTGACAACAACAATGACCAAACTAAAATGGAAGTTAAGTGGTATTTATTCAGACAGTAAAAAACTGTTGGTTTATAAAACTGGGGATGTAACTCTTGTTGGATTAACTTTTTGGTTACATCTCGAAGAGAGTTTAAACTACATTCTGAAAAAACCCAATAAAGTGCCTCCTTTTTAGTAGTTTAGTCCAGGTTAGTGCCCATGATACAGTTTGCACTTTGTGTGTCACTTCAGTCATTAACACAATATAAACATGGACACGCAAACACACGCACACATTTTGAAGAGAGGTGTTGTACTATGCTGATTGCATGTGAAGCCAAACCTGACAAAGTCCTTCTGAATAAAACCTGTGCTGGCCTGAACATGTGTGTAGTTTTATTTGGAAACATGAATGTGTTTGTATTTTGGCGTATTTATAAGGTATGCCATTATAAACTTGGATAAGCTTTTAACATTATGTGGAAATGAAAGGAATAGTTTCGGTTTGACACCTGTTGCAGCTTCATTCCACCATTCTGTGGCTGCTTGTTAATCTTTTTTGATCTAATAAAGGTTAAGGACTGAAGTATAAATTATAGGGACACGGGGTTGCAGGTTAAGGTAATTTTACTCATAAAGCCACTTTCCCCACACATGATATTGCTTAAATGTTCTTGAACAAGTTGACTTTACGTCAGGCCGAAACCCAAGAGTCATTAAACCAATATTTTTATATGACTAGGAAAGTTTCCATTGGCGCTAAGACCAAGGACTCTTATGCAGACAGTTTGATGGATCATTGGTTTGACAGAGGAGTGATATGGGTGTGATTTGCATAGCCCTGTGACTAGACAATCCAGTGGCCTGGTTTTCCAGAACGCAGCCCAAGAAACCGCTAAGCCAATCAAATTATTGTTCTGAACTACAGTATAAATCACCACAATAAAAGTACTATTTGTACCAAGTGCTGTGTCGTGCACAATATTCTTCAGTTATAATTATTTGTGGGGCAGATATGAACTAAAAGAAGCATCCTGTTGTGATGTCACAAAGTAATGATGTCATTTCATTGGAGTTACGATGATACGGTTTGACATGTCATGTGTGTGACTGGTTATTTGTCAGATTGTAAATTTGACCTTCTCATGTAAAGTCCGAAAGATTGACACATTGAGAGTTTGTGGTCTATTACATCTGAAAATACTTTTGAGGATTTGGTTGTAATTTAGGGAATGGTTGTGAATGGAAACAGGAGGAGAAACAGATATGTGTCTCATCAATGTTCTGTGTGGGTAGTCTTCAGGCACTGCCCGTTATCTGTAACAACATGTCTAGAGAAAAAACAGTTAGACCGTCATGTTCATAAGCACATCCTTGACACAGGGTCGCCCCCGTGCGTTGAGTGATGGTGCTGCTTTATCTGCGAGGTGACGAGCCTGTGGCCTTGTATGACTGGGGCTATAAAGGGCCAAAAACAGCCAGCTGCTCCTCAGATTCCCATTTTGCTTTGCTGTGCCCTTATTTCACTTGAAGTCACTCATTCATTAATTAATTAAAGTTCTATAATGTTGCCTGCGACGTTCAAACTGTGTGCTGGCATTTCCTACAGGCACATGAGGAACATGACAGGTAAGTTTGTTTAAATTTACACAGATTTTAAATAGTTAACTAACAGCAGTAGCTTTAATGATATTCACTCGGTTTTTATTTCGCTCTTCTTGTCACATGCAGGTCTGCGGAAAAATGCAATTATTGCAATACACCATGAACTGAACAAGCTTTCTGGACCTGGTCCAAGCGCTTGGATAAAATACATTCGAAGAAGAAGCTCTCTGCTCAGTAAGACAACTTCCACCCTTTATCAACCATATCCAGGGAATAACACTGTCCAATGAAACTACACGTAGTTTGTCTCTAGAGTACAGTATCCTCAACTGCATTCTAGAGACAAACTGCCCTTTAGTATTTGATTCATTGTTCTATATGCATCAGGGTAAATGTAATACTTATACAAAAGCAAATGTCCCTATTTCTATTGCTCAAACTTAGAGTTGAGAAGTTTTCAAAATCTCAAACAACAATGTCGAATAGACTTTTCTAAGCAATTATACTTAAAAGGGGTAAACCAAAACCCCATAGATTTACATTAGATTTACATAGATTTACATTACCGTAGCATTTGGGCCCTCACAACCAGACTGGCAAATAGTTTTTTTCCCCATGCCATCAGGCTCCTCAATATTCAGTAAACTGGACTGAAGGATTACACACACACACACTTTTGCACTAAAATATAAAGATACAAATATTTACTACTCTTAACAATGTTTACAATCTGTTTTACTGTTTACTGTTTCATCTTGCACTAAAATATTTGGCACTAAGTCACTTTGCACATTTGGTTTCCAAAAGATACAAATGTTTACACCCTTAACAATGTTTACAATCTGTTTTACCGTTTTACTGTTTATATTCTGGCTGCCAAAAATATACATTGTAACGTTCACACTTCTTAAATGTTTACAAATCAGTCAAATGTCGTTTTTGCACTTGTGCACTTTATGTATATACTGTTTAATTTATGTAGCCCTGCATGTCTGTGATGTTTAGTGTTTGTCTTATGAAGCACCTTG
>JAZGTI010001053.1:0-29060 GCA_036877585.1 Botia kubotai | reverse complement strand
CCTTGTTTCTGGAGAAACGTTGTCTCGTTTCACTGTGTACTTGTATATGAAATGACAATAAACTCCACTTGTAACTTGTAACTTGTAAATTAAAGAAGAGACATGAGTCATATCTAAAGATCGGAACGTCATAAAGCATGGGGATGGGCTCATGACTGGGCCAGTAATTAATTATTAACAACTATCTACCATAGCAATGGCCTAGCAACCATATAGCAGTGCACTAACAATCACTTGAAACATTGTTTTTTTGCACAGGCAGCCGGATTGAAGAAGAGACGTACAGTGAAACTGAGCAGTGTTACGTGCAGCAGGGACAAGAAGCTCTGCAGAAGTCTATCAGCATCCTCAGTGACCCAGATGGCTGGCAAACTGAGATAGAGAGTGTAAGTCTTAATAATAAAGCATATTTACAGATACAGCTTTTACAATTTTATTGATATCCAGTGTACAGTATGGACACATTATGCTTTATTTACTTTGTGAACGATTTTATTACCTTTACTTGACTACATTAGAGCTTATAGTTGTGGAGACAACTTAATGGGTACTTGCGCTCTTGTAGACTTGCAGTGGCTGCTGTGTACACATGCCCATAAGTCCACAAGATCGTATAAGGTCCTGTTTGTCATAGGCACCACTAAAGTGGCTGAACCAATGGCTGGACCAGTACTATCTGTTTGAGAAACAATCATTATTTTGTAATTCCGTTTGGTCATGCTAGTAGCTCATAAATTACACACTTCTGCTTTGTGTTTAACTTGTACCTGGTTTACAATAGTCCTCAAATGTGTGACAGTATATCAGCATGTGAAAGGTAATATCAGCATTGCTGGTATCCCTCTTGCAGGACAATGGAGATAAGGTGATGAGTAAAGTATTACCAGACATAGGTAAGGTTTTCAAGCTGGAGGTGCTATTGGAACAGCAAACAGACAATCTTTATGAGGAGCTGGTGGATAACATGGAACAAATGGGCGAGTGGAACCCAAATGTCAAACAAGTCAAGGTGGGTGGAAATCATAAGAATCACATTTTGGTGCTAAAGTTCTAACCATGTGTTTTACTTTATATAAAAGTCACTGTACTACTATCTCACCTACAATCAGATTCTTCAGAAAATCGGTCAGGATACTATGATCACGCATGAGGTTTCAGCTGAGACACCTGGGAATGTGGTGGGCCCTAGAGACTTTGTAAGTGTCCGTTGTGCTAAGCGGAGGGGATCCACCTGCTTCCTGGCTGGGATGTCCACTCAGCACCATGGAATGCCCGAGCAAAAAGGATTTGTAAGGTAGGTGAAACTATGTTTAGATAACTAAAACTATGTTTAGTTCTACTATGTTTAGATAAAGTCAAATTTGTATTACCAGGAGCAATATTATGCTATTATGACAAAACTTTGTAATGAACCATCCTAAAAACCTCCTAAATATCTGCAGCAAGCTGAATTACATTTATATTGTGTTCTCAGGGCTGAGAATGGACCCACCTGTATCGTGATGCGACCAAGTGCGGATGATCCCAATAAGACAAAGTTTACCTGGTTGCTCAGTTTAGACCTTAAGGTAAGTCAGATGAACTGTAACTGGTATTCAATGACAACCAATGCACAATGTAGTGATAATTATAAAAGATCTCCATCAAATAAAACACTCTGAATTGCCAAACAACAGCTTGTTATTACACTACATTTCCTAATATGTTTAAGCTCATTTCTAATATCTGGTTTGTTTCTGCTCTGTCAACGTTAGGGTTGGATCCCAAAGACGATCATCAACAGAGTGCTCTCGCAGACTCAGGTGGATTTTGCAAACCATCTCAGACACAGAATGGCATCCAGCGGATGTGTCCAAGCAGCTGTCGCTTGCTGATACCCCTGAAGCACATCATAACAATGGCATAACACTATAAGCTCTACATACCAAAACTATCACAACCATTTTATGACACAGCCTTCACTTAAACCCTTTCTGCATTACACTTTACAGGTACAGTCTCACCGTTTGATGTTTTGACATACCATTTTCCTGAGATACAGAATTTAAATGGTACACCAAAAGCATATGCTGCTCCTTGTTAAATCCACACTATTGTATTATGAATCCAAGAAATATCATTGGTGTTGTGTTGTCAAGGGACTTTTGTGTGTGCTGAATTGTGATAAATCAGAAATAGATTGCAGGGGTTACTGGGTCATTACAGTAACCCTGTAATGACCCAGTATGCTGATAGAGTTTTGATTTTAAAATGATTGTATACTGAACTAGTTCCACTGTCAGTTCAATATTGTGACTCACACTTCCTCATACTCACTCAGACTTCTGTATTCTCCCTGTAATACATCCCTCCACTAAATATTATTCTAGGGCTTATTAGTTCCTGTTTTATTATTGTTTGTAAAAAGATAAAAGATAAATATTTATTGTAAGTTAATATTGTAGCATCACCCTGGAACAGGATGTCTGCTTAAATAATTAATTAAAACTTTTGAAATGACTGCAGAATCAGTATTTTTTGTTCATTTGTCCTGTTCTTCTAACAACACTCGTAACACCAAATCAAAACGTTTCCCTACTGTTTCCATTAAGTAACAAATTTTTGTTCTAGGAACATTCAAAACATCCAGTTTTTAGATGTTGTTGGTTATAAGAAATTTATTTAAACTTTTTTTAAAAATTCTGTAATGTTTTTAAAAGCCTTACTAATTACCTAAGAATAACATTTTGCATGCAAATGATATATAATGTTAAAAGTTCTACAAACATTACTGCATGAATTGTTTTGATAACTTTGAGAGAACTTTTAGATTACGTTAACCAACATTCTGAGAATATTCTCTGTTAGCTGGGCTAGGCCCAAGAAGGAGCACAAACTAGATCAAGAAAAAGCCTCAGTTTGGAGACTGAATGAGGAAATACAGGAAATAGCTTCATCAACATACTTTGGCAGGCCACTCAGACAGTTACATAAACAACATTTTATGTCAGTTATGCCCATTAGCGTCTCAAAATGTTCAAGTGGACTGCTCCAAGAAGAGAATGTGACTGCTGTGACAGTCAGAAACTGAAGTCTATAAAACATTCTCATTGTCTGGATTGTTTTTTCCTGAAGTTTGCCAAAGCAAAAAGGTGTCTGCCCATTCGCATGTGTTTTAGGAACTTCTCAACTCCTTGCAGGCCGGTTAGAGCCAACGTTGCACAAAGCAAAAAATGAGGTAAACATGGGTGTCCTGGCCAAAGGCAGGCCACCCTCCCCTCTTTAATGTCATTCATATTTTCCGATGGACTGGGACATTTTTATATATATTCAATGAAAAAAGTTTCAAAGCAGGAACTGACCCCTGATTTTAGGAAATGACCCCTCTGTGTCTACAATTTTGGAATATTTCTGAAATACACAGATGCCAGTTTATTTAAAGGCAGGCATTGAGATGGCAATGTCATGGTATTCATAAAAGTATGAAATTAAAGCATTTAAATTACATCCAATTAAGGATTTTATTTCAAATGGATTAGAACACAGCAAATGAATAGAACTAAAGCAAGTGAATGGAATAATCATGAAAATATCTTAGTCTAGTTCTTAGGCCTTTATAAACCCAAAACAAATTAGTTGCAAACTGCACTGTGTGGAAAATAAGTTGTCATGCTTAGAACTTCAATATGTACTTTTCCTGAAAAGTAATTCCTGGTTGTATGGTTGTAAAATAACATAACTATTTAAAATGTATTATTAAAAAAAGGTTATCAAGAATTTACTAAATAATTCTATTAATATATTCTAATAAGTCTATTAATATAATGTCAGAAAAATTATTATATGTATAATAATTATGCAAGAATGACAAAAATGCTGCTTTAGATCCTTCAGCAGTGTTTCCCAAACAAAAAGAAATTGTGGTTTGTGAGTTAATGAAAAGCAATTATTATTCAATCAAAAATTAATTATGAACATTTAAATAGATAGTCTTAAAATAAGACATCTTAATAAAACACTAACAAAAAAGATTTTATTTGTTTAATCTGTATGTCATGTCACCGTTACACAATAATATAGAAAACCGCGAACTCATGCCAAATGAACAGATGTATTTACGAATATGATTTAAACTGTTAAAATGTGTAATAACAATAGCTATGTAAAATCCTACTGATAAAAACTTTACCACGAATATTTTTTTTAAAGTTAAACACGCAAATGAGAAAAAGTAAAGTAAATAATTCAAAGTAAGTAATTTAGGTCAAAGGGGTTCGCGGTTCGACAAAAAACTCCTGCCCTACAGTACCGGAAGTCTAGTTACAGTAGCAGGACAACCACAACTCCCATAGTGCATCGGGATTTTCAGTCGCTGTGGAAAGGGGGGAAGGGAAACCGAGATTGGAGGGAGAAAAACTGAGGTAAAAAATTACAACTAATATTTTATTCCGGTCATACCAGCAACGATATGAATGTGCAGTTTGCGTATAGGGACGCCAATACTGTGCTGCTTGCAAATTTTAGTAGATATTTTCTTGAAAAATACTAATTATAGGCAAGTTAGCTGAGCTGGAAGCGAGAGTACAAAAAGATTGAGGCAGTTGAGCTCGAGCTGGTCGCAAGACGGTCACTCACTGACTGAATGTGACAGCGTAGGCGAAATATCTGCTTTAAAAGATAAATAACTTCACAAACTGCAGCTGTTCAAAGCTGAGGCAAATGTTATCGTTGCGCAAATAACTTAAAAGGCACGGCGGGGATCAGGAAGACGTCTGAAACGTACCGTTATTTGTGGCGGAAATAACTGTTATTATATGAGTAAGTTGGTCTTTGTCGTTATTAACCATCAGAGAAATGCCTTCAGTTTGTCTGTTCAATATATAAATGCAGCTGGATTAATGATTGCTGAAGTGAAGTACGTGTAAAATAATGTCATTTAACGTTATGTCTCTCTGTATGGGTTAATGCAAAGGTCTCCGATGCTTTGACAGCTCACTGAATGCCGTTATGCGTTCATGGCGTGCAGTATTTGGAGCTGATGCATAATATCTGATTTTTATCATTATTAGTTATCGATTATTGCTATCGGTTCATTCAGTTTTCTGGCTTTTATTTTTGTTGTGATGTTTAGATAGTTTGAGGTTTTGTGAGTCAGGATAGGGATGACGTCACCTCTCATCCATTCTCTGCTTATCAATGAAACGGATTCAGTTTTGCGCCGTATAAGCCCTGCACAATAAACAGATGGCACTAGCACCGTCAGCGTTTGAAAGGTTAAACGTTTTGGTTGCTATTATTGGCCTGCGTCCATTGTGATTTTACAGAGATGCAGTCCTGATCAGATGACGTCATCTCTTTTCAGATCTGTGCAGCTCCTTTGCATTGCTCTGTCATCTCAGTGTTGACATAATCACGTGAAAGATGGAGCGTGCCTGCCTGTATATTTATACAGGCCTTGGTGTTAGCATTGCTTATTCATTCAAGTAAAATTACTATTTTGTATTATTCCAATAGTATATTCTTATATTCTTACTTGTGTCATCTACAGAGTCAGAGGGTGCTGCTGTACCTGTCAACAAAAGACTAGAGGAAGGTTTGTGAAAAAGAAACCTGTTAACCCTTTATTTGTCACTTTTTAGCAACAGGCCATTATAAAAAGTCAGCATTAATTTTTTTTCTGCATTTATAAGGTTTTGTCTTCAACACAGCAATATTGTCAATTGCAGCTTTATTGCTGTTTCTGATTTTTACACTTTAAAATGCATCTCTCCATTGTCTGATTTATATAGGTGAACCTGGCACAGACAAACTAAGCCTACCAATCAGCTATTGATGTGACGCAGCCAATCATCCTGGTACAGTCAGTGCTCGTTAGACTTGTTAATTCCATTTACAACAAGGTCATCAAGTTTCTGCATAAAACTGTCCCAGTACATACTGATCCCAGAACTGCCCCACCACAGACTGATCCCAGAACTGTTCCACTGCAGGCTGATCCAAGAACTGCCCCACTACAGACTGATCCCAGGCCTGTTGCTTTTCATTATAATTATGCTTCTGCTCCTCAGCCCAGTTCTGTTTCTACCAGACACTCTCTGAGTCTCAAGGTGTTTCAATCATAAACACAACTGTGGGAAACAGAGCAGGTGTTTCTGAAAGCTTTAGAAGTGCTTGCCGTTATCGGGAAAAGCTCCAGAGCCATGTGCATCCAGTGGGTGTTTACAGTTGGCCTAGTCCACTGGGTGGGTGGACAGTAGGGGGGCAGTAAGACAGTGGACTCATGTCATGGAAGGGATTGTTGCAGTCGCAGTACATACAGAGGTGAGTATGATGTCTGTACCAGTATTACTACACTGTACTTCACTACAAAAGTTCAGTGTGAACGCAGATGTCATATTCTTTCAAGACTTAATTGTCTGAGCTATGCTGTCAACATTTATTATATAACTCAATACTATAATGATATGCCAACTATAAAATAATATAGTTATTAAAATAAAAAATAGTTTGTTTCTTTGTCTGTTTTGATTATGTGCATGATCTGGGTTGTTTTTATTTGATGTTGTGCCATCTGTATAAGTTTTAAAACATTTGCCTACTGAGTGGTAATAACATTGGTGCAGTTCTTACAAATATGTGGTGTATTTTAGACTGTTTCCCTAGTTGCTTTAGTTGCCAAGGTTTGAAATTCCCTCTGTGCTGTGTGCCCAGAGTAAAACAAAGGTGTTAAACAAACGATATGGAAGCTGCATCTATCAGGACGTCACATGGAGTCTGCTTTTCCATTTGAAATTTGGCAGCATAATACATTCCTATACATAAACATGCAAAGGCAAATACACAAATTGCAGTTTAATTCAAATGTAGTAGTAACATGACAAGTTATTTGTGCACTAATCGGTGATAACGATTAAAATTGGAACATACTGTATGCTTTCAAGTTATAGTTCGTATTTATTCTGACTCACATTTTAAGAGTATCTTGACAATATTAATTAATAACAAACTTACTAACTTACTTACAAACTTCAGATCTAATTTGATGACCTTTTTTAACACTCCTCTATAGGGCTTGAATGGTTTTCCGCTAGAATGTAAACAGACAGAGGACCTAACCAATGGACACTCCAAATGCACAACTGTAAGATCCCACTGCAAAAATAAGTTTAGTTGAAACAAGGTCACTGTCTACATGCATTATGGTTGCTTTCTGTGTTTGTGTGTTTCAATAGATTCTGAATGGTTTGACACCTGGTAACGGCATCAAAGAGAACGGAAATGTGAATGGCAACCCCTATCTTAAAACCGTCCCGGTGAGTCTCATTTTGTCATCTGACTTTAAATTCTGTGTTTCAGGTTTGATATAAGCGCAGTCAGTAGCTTGAATAGAGAATGTGATGCTGTGATCTTGTGCATGTGTAGATCTCAGCTCTAAAACAGAATGGACTCTTACAGTCTCTGGCAGCAGGAGGCAATCAGACCAAAACAGAAGGTAAAGAATACAGCACACAGAAGAACATTCACTATTATCGGTAGTTTAACAGCAAACTTTACTCTGTGTGTGTGTGTGTGATTGTTGTCTGTCAAGAGGTAAGCTCAGAGGTGGAGCGAGCACAAGAGGAGTGGGATGCCCTGGAGAGCATCCAACCAGGTGAGACCAATTACCTTGTCACCATGGAAACAACATCCTGTCAGCCTGGATACTGAGCGCATTACGTCACTGTGACTAAGCACACACCCCTACCCTGGAGAGATGGCATCACCTCCCTGGCTAAAATAGATACATTACGAAACCTGATCGCTGTCAGATACAATCTGGAGTATCAGCATCTCATTGTGAGATGTGTGACCAACAAATGTGGATGATTTTACTGCATAACAATTATATTTAGACTCTTGTCCACAAATAAGTTGCACATGTTGCATACTACAAATAACGGCATCAAATAGATAGATAGATCAAATGTACCACATTATTTAGAATAAAATTGCATATCCTGAAGATAATACTAGTGCACACATCACATGAATCGTTTAAAAGGTTTAGTTATAATAAATTGTACTCTTTAGTTCTAGGTACATTTATCACAGGGTGGCTGTGCTTAAATCATCTTTTGCTTAAGTATGCTTAATGCAATGCTAATTTAATAGTATTAGTTAGTGAAAGATTAAGAGCAAACCCCATGAATACGGGCTATCTTGCTACTGCTGTAATTATAGCAGAGATTGTATGATTAAATGAGAGAAAATGAACATTACTGTGACATTGTTTTACAGTAAATTCAGGCAGGTAGCCACTTGCCATGTATGTCAGGCAATAGGCTACCAATATATGTCAATTTATGTCAATATATGTCTAAGGTGATAAAAGAAACCTCTGATTTATTTAGAATAGTATTTCACAATGTCTGTGTCTGTAAATAATGTCTTTTGTTTGTAGTTCTTGCTGAGGATCTCACTCCCTCTCCACTGATCTCGTTCAATGAAGCTCTGCAGCATTTTCAGACCACTGATCTCGGAGACCTGCTTGTGAGTTTGTTTAAAATGTATATACACCAACATCATCATCGACTGGGTGTGTGTGATGTCACAGTCACTTACTCTATTGTGTCTTTTTCTTCTATCAGAAAAACATTCAGCCCACCATTCGCAGGACTGGATTGGCTGCCATCACCCACTTCCTCTTTGGTCCTCCTCGGCTACACAAAGACCTAGTAGAGGAGAGAGACCTAGTGTTTGCCATCGCACAGTGTGAGTAGAGAATATTTAAACAAAATAAAATGAAAAATCTGGTGGTTGTAGAATTCGTTGTAATTACTATATTGTTATTAATTAGACTTCCGACAGAAAAACACAGGAATGTTTTTGTGTATTAATGAATCACTTAAATAGACAGTTATGAGGTGTAACTGTTGCAATGTTTTATATTTATAATGTCTTTGTTTTTATGGTTTGGTAGGTTCTCTGGATAATGGACAGTCAGTGCACATGCGTGTTCTGCAGACCATCTACCGGAAGCTGACCTGCACCCGAACAGACTGTCCTCGCTATGGACCTCACTGGGAGAACGTGGGCTTTCAAGGTCAGAGACATTACATACATTTCTTTTTTGCATGTTGCAACAAATAATTAAGTTTTTAATATGCAAAAATAGCTGGATTCGTAAAACAATGGCGTATGATGCGATTCATTGATTATTTTCTGACTGTCTAACAGATGCTTGCAAGATTATTAAAATTATTGTCTCAATCTAGAAAAAATAAACTAATATATGTTATTCAACTAGATAAGTTTACCTTGGTGACCAATTTAAATAGCAGATTTTATAATAACAATGTTCAATTCACCAAAGAAAGCTAAAAGGTTTAGGTTTTTAGGACATAAATACACAAATTTATGATAAACAAATGTAAGCGGTAGAGACAACTGGCCTGATTAGTGGAGTTCCTATAGTGAAGTTGCAGCTTCCAGCAGAATAGTGAAGTATAGTTCTGTTAGCTGTTCCTTTTATTTGTGTGTGTATTGCACATACACAGGTTCAGACCCTGGCACAGATCTAAGGGGAACTGGTTTTCTGGGCCTGATGCACACTCTCTACTTCGTCATGGACCCAGAGATACTACCACTTGCTAGAGACATCTTCAAACTCTCTCAGCATCCAGTCCAGGTGATTTCCAAATATACACTCTTATATGCCCATAACATGGCTTAATAATGTACAAAATGAAATATTTCACAGGCAGTAAGAATGCTTATTTTTTTATTTAAACAGAATTTTCCGTTCTGTGTGATGTCAATCAACATGACCAGGATTGCCCTGCATGCTCTCAGGGAGGAGGTGTTGTCTAAGTAAGTATATATATTTTATAATCCATACCTTTATAAAATTGACAGTCAAATGTATATATTAATAATACTATATTAGTATCTGCTGTACTATATGGCACACTCACATTGATTGGTGGTTACTGGTTTTGAAAACATTTGGCTGTAGTTGTCTTCTGTATGATGTTGACCTCAGTTTGAGTTTATATTCTGTAGCCTACAGTAATACCTGCTACAACTGTTTCCATGGTAATAAAAGATTTCGTTGCTTTGTGATGTCACCTAGGGAGTGTAATCGAAGGCAACAGGTCGTGGCGGTGCTGAATGATTTCTATGTTGCAATGTTCCTGCATCTCTATCAGCTGTGGAAGAGCCAGCAGAAAACCATCTCAGACTCTGGCCATGTGCTTAAAGGTGCCATAATAATGACATTATAATCCTTCTGTTACTTTCATATGAACAGCAGGTAACACTTACAACTACAATAAGGTCTCATTCATTTAATTCGTTCAATTTGATGCATTAGCTAGCATGAACTAACAATGAACAACGTTGTTCACAGAATTTAGTAATCTGTTAATGTTATAAATAATACAAATACAGTAGCTCATTGTCTGTTTATTTTAGTTTATTGTGCATTAATTAATGTTAATGTTAACAAATGGAACCGTATTGTAAAGTGTTAGCAAACAGCATTGCATTTATGCATAGGACTGTTTAGTATATCACAGTATATCTTATTTTCCTGTTAAACAATTTGGTTTGTTGACATGGTAACAGATTGACCCTCTCTCTGTCTACTTTGGGATGTACAGAAGTGGAGCTCTTTGCTAAAAAGAACCCCAAACAGATTCTCAAACGTCTTGAGGGCTACCTGAAGGAAAGACGCGCTGGGACGGGGCACCAAACGTCACCTGACACACTGTCACATAGCAACCCGTCGCCTGCTGACAGTGGGTCTGGAGCGGGGAGTCAGGGAGGGAAGGAAGGCAAGGAGCTGAACTTTACCGGCGTGTGTGAGCTGCCCCCCGAAATGGAGGGAGAGGCCAGATTCATCTGAGTGAGATGAGAGAGAGGAGACAATTAAGAAAATGCGTTTGAATGGGCATTTGAGTCTTTCATGCTTTCTCTCTCAGTTTCTTAATTTCTTAATTTTGTTCTTTCAGGGCTAAAGGGATTGTTCACCCAAAAATAAACATTTTGTCATAATTTACTCACACTCGTTCCAGACCTGTATGATTTACTTTCCTCTGTGGTTCAACATAAATGGGCGTTATCAAGCAGAATGTCCAAGCTGCTTATTTCCATATAATGGAAGCAAATGGGGACCACAGCTTTCCTTGGTCTCAATCCACATTTATTGAATGACAAAGAACAGCTTGCAAGATAACTTGTTTTGTGTTCTACAGAGAAAAAGCAAGTCATAAGGTTTGAAACAAAGTTTATAACAAAATGTCATTTTCGGGTAAACTGTGCCCTCTCCGAGACAAGTGTGTGTTGTAACTGTAGTAGCTGAAAATGATCAACTCTTTGCCATTTTGTTTCATAAGTACCTATTGGCTCCATAATGCTTTAAAAGACTAATAGACTTAGTAGCCAAATAAGAGTGTTTAAAAGGATAATCTCAGACATTGTGCTAGATTTAGCACCTCGGCGGCAGCAGGCTGTCTTGAACCAATCAGGAACCAGGAGAGTTGACTCGCAGGCCTTGCAGATAGGCAGTTGCAGAGTAAGCCAGCACATTACACATGACTGTGGTATTGAGTGAAATGACTTAATTTGTAAAGGGGTGAGCGTGCAGGCATTTGTTTGATTTGATTGAGACAAGTCCAGTCTAAAGCCTTACGTATCACTAGATAGTTTGAACATGTTCACTGTGATGGAGTCAATCTTAATTAAAGTTGGCAGAGTTTATATTGATATTGGCTCTTTATCCTTCACTGTTGAAAAATGGAACGTATCAAAACATAAATGGATAGAAATAGCATCAACAGGCCAAAGCTTTTTTTCCTCTTTTCCCATAAGGGAGATAAATGTCACAGTAAGATTTAGAGATTATGACTTGTTTCTGTTAGCAGGAACTCTTCAACAAGAGCCTAAAATTGTCAGGTCAGGGCATCATTGTGATGGGAAAGTGACCTGGGAATTAGTGACCTGTAGACCAAAATGATCAGATGTTTGCAGAAACAATTAGCAGTTCAGCTACGAGTCTAACGTCGACTGATGGCTATTAATAGCATTTTCATTAACAGCTAATTTTATGTTTTAATAATTAAACATTTGAGCTTCGAGCTAAACTTAGGACAGTAATCACACTAAATATGTGATATACGGAAGTGTTGTAACGCTTGTCTGCATGAAGCAAAATTCTATGTGTTTCCTTAATATTGATAGTAGTTACATTCCAATTTTTAGCTGTCACAATGCGACTATTATTGTGTGGATGTGCCGGGGGAAGAGAGTAAAGATGATCACACGATTGAATTAAAACCGTCTATACCAGAAATAAGCCTGCAAATGCTATCGATTGCTTGTTACAACATTTCTTATACAGTACAGAATACTAAAGCTGTCTGCTTGTTACTCTAGAAGAAATAAATGCCGTATTTTAAAGTTCATCACAGGTTATGTCGGATAGTGAAGAGATCTTTCTGAACAACTTTTAATAATGAAAGTGTTAAATAGAGATCCTTATGTCTGGACATGGCTTGTGAGCAAACATCAGACAGGATACTGAAAGTTGTGTAAACTCCATGTTATGTGTATTGACTTGTCCTTCAGAGTTGCATGAAATGTGTGCATCTAACACAGCATTCAGTAGATACATCAGACCTGTTTATAGCATAGTCAACAGGTACACCGTGATACTTGTTGATCAAAACACAAAAAAGAGAGTAGCGCAGAAAATAGTTAAGAATTTGATGTATTTATCGTCATTCGTGTCTTGTTCTCTTTAGTCCAGGTCCAATAAAGGTGTAAGGGTTCAGTCACATAAATGTCGATTTATGTGACATCAGTCATATAAATCGATGGTGATGTACTGTACATTTTGGAAAAAACTTGATGGGGGATGTTCCTCTCTCCCTTTGCAAACTTATTCTGCACTCTCGTCTTGTTAGCATGTCAGGTAGCGCTAGAGATGTAGCATCCAGGAATCGTTTTTAAATTCCTTGTTAAAAAAGCTTGTTAATCTAACTTGGTATGGTTGCATATGTTTGTCTAAGTTACGTAATCCAAAGTGTTGTACGAAATGAGTACTGTGTGTTTTTCTGTATGTTTTAATTTGATGCTCTTTTTCTGCGTTTGTAGTTTATTTTTTCTTAAACACATGAATATAAATACTCAGTGGATGTATATTAGAAGTCCTGTCACTTTAGCCAGTTTAATTTTTATATAAAGCAGAGTAGTATTTTATAAACTTGAAACAGAGCAAGGCATGATGATAAAGAATGTTTATATAAAAAGGCAAATCATCCTTTCCTGGGCTGTTTACTAGTTCTGTTTGGCTGGTTTGTATTCGTTTAGGTAAGCAGGTTTAATATGAGCATTGACTCCATCTGTAACTATACTCTTACATTTGAATCCAGTGTAGTTAGCGCTGTCGTAACTTCATGGAAAGCTTTGATGCGTCTCAACGGTTTGTTTTCCACTGACCTGCTGAAAACAGAAGCAAAGTGAACACTAAGAATCACTTGGAGGGAATGTTTCAAAAGCATAATTGTAGGATGTTGGTTGATCTGAGTGCCAATGCGTTGAGAAAAGACACAAGAAATGTTGTCTAATGAGAGTACTGCCCATCGTATTCAGGTCAGAAAGCTCCTTATTTTTCGATATTTTGAGCTGTTGTGCACTTACTGGCTAGTGCAACTCTTCAGAAACTGTGTGTTGCTATTTAGCTTACTAGCTCAAAGTATATATTCTGAACAATCAAACCTACATGTCCAACAATCATTCACAACCTGATCATGATATGAGCCTGGTTCGGCACCTTTACTTGTATATGTCTGCACAATTGATTGTTTAGTGGTTGTTTTGCTGTTTTCTTTCCTTCCCAATGGAGAGGGTGGTCTGTATGTAAGATGACTTAAGGTGTGTGTATATATAATGAAATTATATGATTGTAACAGTATGATTGTTACCTGGGCATATTATGCATACCTCAGGCTTCAGACAAATCTCTTCTGGGCAGACGTTTTATTGAGGACAGCCATGATCCCATGTTGTAGCACAAAATGGTGTGGTGTCTCTTGCAGTAATCTACCTAGCTTGGGAATGTACTGTATGTATATGTATGTACACTAATGCAGCACTACGAAATATTGACAGTATATATTTCTATAGCCCATGTTTGTGAAAACTATAGTCTTACACGCTGAATCGCAATGGAACCTTTGCTGGAGGGTGTTTTTAACAATCTTATTGGTTCGACGACAAAACAAATCAGGCGATTTCGTGGCCTTTGGTATTTGCTGTGCTTTCGTGAACGGTTTTTCGCAGTGTCACAAAATGTCAAAAACGATTTACTTTACTATGGCACAATGTAACAATATTCGTTTGGACCAAAAGGAACATTTCTGACTGGGTTTGAGTTACCGAGCAGGTTTGGAGATCAAGGTCTTATAATAAGGGATCTTACAGTCCTAAATGTTACAATCTCTCCTCTTTGATTTACCTCTTCTCCCCACATGTAGAAGAATGCATTGCACAGTACTTTATTTATCTGGCCCACACTGACTTCAGTCTGTGACTTCAGTTTTACTGAGCAAATGCAAACCCAAATCTTCAATTTGATTCACTTCTCTGTGAATTAAAGTCCAAAATATCCTGTACTTCATTTTAAAGATTTGTTAATATCAACTGTTATGATTCCTCAGAGCATTTTACTATATCTGAACCTTGATTGTAGAATCCCTATTTTATAATGAAAGTATATTTCAGAATATACGCGGTGGTACAGTGATGTATCGTATGAAGAGTAATAAATAAATGCAACTTTAAAACAATTAAAATGTTACATTGTATTTCTTCATGTTTACACCAAGCTGAAAATGTCTGTCTTGTAAACTTCTGTTGATCACTTTGCATTGTAATAGTGTGTATGAACCAATAGGGGTCAGTCTGCTGTAACAGCTGAAGCTTTTCTCAGAAACTGACTAGCAGACGTGTTCTAGCTCTGAATGTGTTTTCTCATATCTGGTAATGAATAACAACTGTGGATTTCATCAGGAATGAGCTCTCTCTTGGTTTCAGCTCTCTTTAAAGAGCACTGGCCATTTTCAGATGTCCTGGTGGTTTTCCAAAGGACACAAGAACTATACACAGTGTTATATGGAGTATACACAGTGAATGGAATAAACGTATATGGAACACATGTGTTCTTGTCAGTTTGCTGCTAGGCACAAGTTTATAGGCCCACACGGAATCTACACCAGCAGAACTCTAAGACATTCTGCAAATTTCCACAAAATTGGAAATTCTCTCCATTATTCCCAAAATTCTACACAACCTCTGCCTCACACTAAGTATTTTGGCTAAAAATTTCTTGAATTTAACTTGAATTTAATAGATTATTATGTATTTTGAAGTACTAGTCTGTAATGCAAAAAAGTTATTAGGAACCTGTTGATTTAACACTTTTGGCAACTTTTGAGTCCAGTCTGATGTTTTTGTCCTCTGCATGTTTTTAAGTATATGCAGCTCCTCCAGGAACCCTTGGGCTGTTTGGCCTCCACTGCCCTGGCTGACACATCATAACATCAAATGCAAACCTGCTGCTTTGGCATCCTCACACACACACACACACACACACTGACTGTGGGTCTCCCACAACCTGCCTCCCCACCACTGAGTCAGGATCCAAACTAGTCTTTCAGGAATCAGTTTAGAAAAGGGCTGGTGATTCTTCCAGAAGTGACCGAATCAAAAATGACGAACATCTGGTCCACTTTGTTAATAGCCAAACAGATAAACAAAAAAGGAGATCACACCAGAAAGAAGATTTAAAAAATGATATGGAAAGGCATTTTTTTCTTTGTACATTTTATTTTAGTTAATTAAAATTCTAAATCAAATGAACATTTTCCATGATTAATTCTTTAGCCTGGTTTCATTTTAAATGACTCATCTGTGCACATTATTTAAAAAATATTTGTCTTTTCATCTTTCATCTTTCTTCAAATAATTTGCTCCACCTCTTAAATGACCTTCTCATCTGACATCAAGACCAAATGAGCTAATGGTCACAGAGCTTTTTAATTTATTAATCAGCCTTTAGGTGGGTAGTTTGGCCTTTCTAAAACTCTTGCTGAAAATTAACTTATTAATTAGTTTTTATCTTGTATATTTTTAAGACTAAAATAAAATAACCTCTTTAAATAGTTAGTTAAACTGTATTGTAATACAACAAAATTAATACAAAAAGGGCTCTACAACTGTTTTTTATTTCTTAGATTCCAAAACAGTTCTGGCTGATGCCTGATTCTGGCTAGACTGAAGAACTCTCTTGGAAATGCCTCTGCCAGATGACATCCTGCCTGGATAAAAGACACGTGACACTAAAGACTTTGAGTGTTTGTGCATACACATACACACAGTAAGAAAAGAATATAGTTTTTTTTTAATTATATATTATTGAGGAAACACCTACATCTTTCACTTCTCTGTAATAAAATATTTACAGCAGTTACTACAATTTTAAAGGCATAATACACCATTTCAGCAGTCAAGCAACAGGAAAATTACAGCAGAATTAAATCTCCATATAAGCTCTGAAGTTCATTTTGAGACCCCTTTGAAATGAAACAATGGAAAAAGTCTCATTGCTGTTCCTAATTTGTGGAAAAGACTTTGGAATCAAGAAAGATTAGACAGCGTCTCTTACCATATCCAATCAAGAAGAAAGATACAACTGCATGTTATTCTTAAGCTATCTGTTTCTTTGAAGATGCAACATAGATACAACATTTTTTGTCATTTTAAGATCTTAACAACCCTCACTTTGATTGAATGGACAAAGAGCACAATCTGAAAAATAACTGCTTTAGTGTTCCATATAAAAGGATGAAAGTCATACACTGTAGGTTGGAAGCAACATGTGTTGGAAGCAACATGAGTAATAGATGACACAATTTGGGTGACCTATCCATTTAAATAATTCTGTCAGTTTATGTTCAGTGGCCAAAACTTTACCTTTTAATCAGATTTATTTCTCTTAACGATACACATGGCAACAGAAGAAGAGAAATATTTGTCTCACAAAAGTCCATCTGTGTGTAATCAGACTGCAAGCTATTCTGTTTTCCAGACATCTCTTGGTAGTTCCAGAATTGCCAGACTAAAAGAATAACAGGTCACTACCCACTGATATCGGCGTATTTTAATACATTAGCGTGCTGCCCTCAGTTCCTTTCTTCCTATCTTTGTGTGACACTTCAACAGGTTAACAAGGGGAAGAAAATATAAGCTGGTGCAGACCCTTCAGAGTGACTCTGTGTTTTTTTTACCCCTCTTTGCTGTGTTTCTTCAGAAACATGAGTCAGAGAGAAACACTGGAATTTCCATGATCAACCTGAATGAAATGTTGCCTCTACTAGAGGTTTGTAGTTTTGTACTACTTTTTACACTATCTTTCCTAAGATAAGCATTGCTATTACCAGTTATCAGTGATACTTCATGTGGCTTTTGAGGAAGGTATGCTATTATTTTTCTTAAATAATATTACTCAGATTCACCCAAGTGATATTAAAAAATCTCAGACTTTCAATGAGATATCATTAAGATGGGGAACTTTTAAAATTTGGGTTAGTGTGCCAATGCCCTAGCAACCCCATAACAACATCCAAATCTTCTTAGCATTAACTCCCCATCTGAATCTTGGGAACCTTCTGGCTAATATGCCCCTCCCTCTCTCCCTGTGTTTCAGAACTTTGCTCTGCATCCCAGTCTGCTCTGTCATCTGTAGCTCTGCTTCTTTCCCTCCCCCTCCCTGCTTTATTCACTCTTTCCCTGCTGTCAGTACTTTTATAACAGTTTCTCCCTCCTCGCCTTATTCTCCCCCAAAACTTTATCTGCGTCTTGCGCTCATTCCCTCATTTCTCCCAGTCTCCACTGGGGTCTGCATATGTGGTTTGTCACAGGTCATATTATGATCAGTCGGTTCAGTGTCTGAACAGAGATGTGCTGAATAAACAGTGAATTGAATAACCGAAATACATTGGCAGATGTGTATACACAAGTATTAATAAACAGTTCACAGTTCACATTATACTCACAAAATACAGGTTAGTTCTTCAACAAACGCTCGACTTTTGTCACTAATATTATTAGATGAATAGGTGAATTGCAGGTTTTAAATATGATTATTATCTTATCCACACAAATTATTCCGTAAAATAACAGAAAAAGTACTGGCAGCTCATTACCCGGATTTTTTACCGTAAATTAAAAACGGAAATTTTCTGTTAATTGACAGTGTACCCCAGTAAAAACAACAGGACATTTTCTGTTATTTAACAGAGTACGTATAGTAATATAACTGCAGCTATATCAGTGTAATACAATATAAACCTTTCTTTATAAACCTGAACTTTAGCATATTGTAAGGGTTTAAAACAAAATACATAGATGAGCAAAGCTAAATGGTTATTTGGTTGGCCAAATAAATTTAAATTGATTTTATTGGTTAGGAGATCAAGTCCAAGAGGAGCATGCATGTGTTGGGGGTACTAAGATATGAGATGTCTTTTCCATATTGCTCAGACTTTCTTGCCACCATGGGGATATTACATTAGTCTGTGACACTGACAGCCAGTAATTCCATTTGGGAAGGTGGAAGGAATTTTCTAATAGGATAGATGCAGTCAATCTATATGTGACAGTGATTTATTTCTAATGTTTCTCATCAATGTTTTCCTATTGTTGAAGGGACAAATGTTTTAAAGGACCTAAACTAAGTTTTTTAAAAGGTGAATGTGACTTTTTTTGATAACCAATATCAGATGGCTAATCTTACATTATAATGTGCTTAGCATAGTTTACTAGTATGCATTAATTTTAAACTATACTACTTAAGTGTAATGTATTCTCCACCTATTGTGCATTTACTGGGATAGGGATATTCTGTTCTAACACTATTCTAACTGTTCTTAATCTAAGCCTACAGTTAACAGAGTATGTTACTCTTTAAAGATGGCAAAGCACTTCAATAGAAGCAGCCCATATAATATCTGAATATACTGCAATGTATTCAAAGTGTATGAAAAAAACCTGCCTGCAGTATATTCTGTAATATGTCCATCAGAAGTACCTTTGACTGTTGGGGCTAAAGCGGGTCAGATTTTCAAATCATTCTGGAATTTATGGCATCTTTACACATTTTGAGCACTCACAGTCACCTTTGTAAAGATGCCTGCGGTTACTTTGGATACAAGGCATTTCCTGTTGGTCCTGGAAAAGAATGATGAATTCTGGATAGATACACAGTTACACCACAGATGGTTTAGTTTGGTAAAAAATTCCAAATTCCAAAACCAGCTCAACAAATTCCAAAACAATTAAAAGAAGGGCACATCTGTTCGAAGTTAATCTTTATCTTTAATATTATCCAGCCAATTTTATTTGTTGCCAAGTGGAACCTGCCTCTGGCATGAATTAACCTCACAAATATAGGTCTAAAACACTCTCTACTTCCTCCCAACTACTAGATGATATCACATTAATTCTCTGTTTTCTCTACTTCTGTTGGTGTCCAAGATTATAAGATGAAGTAAAAGAAATGCATTTATTACCAAATGAAAACTTTATTTATTTTATAGAGTTTAGTAGCATGTAAATCATAATTTAAACATGTAAAGCTTTGGGAATCATTTGATTTAAGATGTTTCCTGCTTTTTTATTTCTTCTTCCATCTGGCTTTCTTCCTGTCCCTCCTCATTCTCTAATTTCTCATCATGCTTCCCCTCCCCCAGTCTACCAACAGACACTCTCGTTTATTCTCTCTTTCTCTCTCTCTCTCTCTCTCTCTCTTTCATTGGCGATTGAATTTTTAGCTTTAGGCTAATAAGGAGACTGTATATGCAAGACTGGGGTTTTAAGGCACTTTGAAATTCCATTAAATGTCTTTTCATTATATCTTTGAAGTTACAGGTCCATTCATTAAGCCCAGAACCCTTAAAATGGTTCTTTGCAGCACCCTAGATCTAACAAAGAACCCTCCTCTTATCAGGAGCTGTGTTCTTCATATATACATTTACAGAGTTGGCTTGAGTTCTTGAGTTGGCTTCATGATTGGTTGGATATTAAAAAAGCCACTGAAATTGCACTATAGGTTATTTATAACATAATGAGCCCTCTTTTCTCTTCAGTACTGTTTTACTACACTACTCCGTAGCTCCTCATGTGTCTCTCCCTCCCTCCTTCTTTTCTCACACCCCTTTCTTCTCTCTGCCTCTCACACACACTCTCTTTCTCCCCGTCCAACCTTCACTGTCTTTTCTAAACACCCAGTCTTTGGATCTGTGGATCACTTCCTGTGGAATACAGTTTGCAGCAGTCAATAAGGCACCATGAAGGACCGGACAGCACTATCAGTTTTCTGCCTGTCCCTGCTGGTCCACTGCTGGGCACACGCTTTTAGAGTGTCTATAATTGCACCGGCAGATCCAGATAAAAGAGACGGTAACCCTGAGCTCAGCTCAAGAACCCCAGAGCAGCAGTCAGAGGACAAAACTAAAGCAGGTACAAATGAATGAATCCTTTTGTCTTTACTGTTTAAACATGTCACTGTTAATCAAGTTGCAACTTGTAATTTAGGATTTGCAGTTTGTACTTTGCAGCTTATACAAAAATGTTTTACACATTTATTGATTTAGCTGGAGACATAGATGATAAACGAAGCACTATAAAGGATGCCAGAGTTACATTTGCAGTTACATGAGCAACGCTTTCCAACTCAGTGACAGCTCCAGAGAAAGCATGCACACTTAAAACACCTGCGCTCAGAGAAGCCATGTCTGAGAAGCCAACTCACAGAGGAAGAAAAAATGCTGTTGAAGCCAATACAAATGAATATTCAGCTGACAGTGTGCCAGAGGAGGAAGATGGAAAACTATAACTGCATGTTGAAGATGTTCATCTTTGTCTTTCATAAGAACATGGCACTATGTAAAAGCCTCATTTTATTTGCAACTAATACTGTAACTATTGGAAAAGATTTAAGAGCATTTAAGAGTTAATTACAATACAGTTGCAGAGGTTTATCTAGGCCTTGGAAAACAAGGTCAACAGCAGGGTTTTGGCATTTAATAACAGCATTTCCAGCAGATTCAGAAATGCAGACTCACTAATACTCTGGACAGTGATGATATGATAGATAATGAGAAAAACAGAGTTACCCTGTGGAACCCATAAATGACTGTATTTACATTTCTTTGGTAGAAATTCTGTGTAGTTTTCTTGGCCATTTCCTATGTAGAAGTCCAGGTTATACTTTGCAATCGCCCCTTGCTATTTCATCACAAATGACTGAGTAATAGTCTTTCGGTTGCATCTTGTATTCCTGTATAACTGAACTGTCAAAGCATGGCTTTAGCAATTCCAAGGTCATTGGTTTGATTCCCATGGATTGTTTATGATATTATCCATCAGCACAGAACTACTAGTCCTTTATTTAGTCAATGTAAGTGAGTATGTTTAACCCATTTTAAACCAGGTTAAAGAAAAGATAACATCAGACAGTCAAAAGATTTTTGTGCCTTTGAAACAACAGCAGGATCTGTTTTGGCCTAGCTGTGGCTTTTTAGTTTAGGACACTCTGGTATAGACCAGCACAAAACACACCTGTGCACCAGCCATGATTTTACCACTGGCTCTACGGTTGCTCAGATGAGTTAGTACTCTTGACTGAATGTCAAGCGTTAAAAGAACAGATGTAGAATATCTTGATGAATCATGTAGCCAGACTAAAACAGCAAAAGATCTGTTTCACATTGTGGCTTATTCTGGAACGGGAACAGCCCTCTCAGACAGGAAGATGCCATACATAAGTTACCACAGTTTGTTTGCTTTTATGGATTTGTTTGTTAATTAAGTAGTTTATCTAAAACAGATTAAACCACATGAAAGCAAAAATAATTAATGGCCTGACAGTCTCTGTACAGAAGTCTGGGAAATTAGCATAAATGTTGTATAGACAATTTCTGCTCATCTAAAGGTAATATGTACAGTCTCTTACAGACATTAACCTAGAAAACAAAATAGAATATCATACTGCTTGTGGAAATCTAGTTAACAGGATTATTTCACCTTTAAAAGTTCTCATTGTACATGATTCTTTGAAACACAGTTTTGTTTCCAGGGGGACTGACAAAAAGCCTTAAGTTATCCTATTCCAAGAAATTGCATAACTCCAGCCAATCAGATTAGAGCTTGTCAGATCAAAAAAGTACTCTCCAGCTGTGTATGCAATATGCATCAGATGGTCAGTGAACTGACTGGCTGGGTCCTCAGGAAAGCAGTTTCTTGCTTGTTTTTATGAAAACTGCACTTATATGTCCATATGATCTTGTGATTAGATGCAACTTCTTTTCAGCAAACACATGGAAAAGCTCCTCAATAATTTGTATCCTTTTTTTGACCATTCTGCGTGTCTTAGGAAATGCACTAACTATTATCATCAGTCCTGTTTTGAGTGGATTAGTGTTTAAAACGCATGTTCTGACAAGTTTAGCCTTGGTACTCATGTGGGCAACATAAGTTTTAATCCAATTTGTCATCTACGGATCAACTTCTCTTCATTTGCTACTTTTCACTTTCTAATGTCCATAAAAATGGCAAATAGGACAAAAAACGCTCCTGTATTGAACCCAGACAGTGCTGATAGACAGCTAAAGAGCTAAAGTAAACATTTGCCAGATTGCACTGAGACTCTTGGGGATTGGCGTTGTACTCTAGCTCTGTGTGGGTAATGATTTCACAGCAAAAGGGAGGAATGTTGCTAAAATGTTTCCTAGCTGAGATGAAACTGCCCTTTTGAGACAGGACAGGATGAGCTTTTCAACTGCCAGAACGTCTGTGTCAACATTAAAGGGCTATGAACTTCAGAATGCAACAGTCTAGTGTGTTTGTGTGTGTGTATGCGGGTTTACTTAACCATACATTGGGGACAAATTCGTACTCAAAAGTCAAAACAAAGCCTAACAAATCTGAGAAAAAACTCCTTTTGGGGACGTTTTGTTTATAAGTATCTGTGTCTAAAAACAATAGAAGTCTATGGATCTATCTATTTTGATAAGTATGTATCAAAATTTATGATACATATTTTGATAAGTATGTATCATAAAATAGATAAGTGTGTTAGAGCTGTGTTTTCCAATCCTTGTCCTAAAGTTCCCTTACCCCATGTTGGGGTGCTTCTGGACCAGAATTGGGAAACACTGAATGTAGCATTATTGATGTATTTTGTAAAAAAAACAGTAAAACTAAATAAACAACTACACATTTATTTTCTCTAGGCTTGCTGCAAGTGGAGATCATTCCACACTATGCAGAGATTGAAGTGGGGCAGCATAAAGCATTGTTGTGCAGAGGTGAGATGACAGTTTAACCTTAAAGGTAACCTTAGATATTAAAACAGTATGTACTATATTAACTCAAACTCTTCTGCTACTTCCTGTTTCAGTTGTAGGGGAAGCAGAGGAGATTGACTGGTTTTCTCCTCATGGTGAGAAGCTGTTAGGAAATCATAAGAACCTCAAAGTGCACAAAGATGGAACATCCCAATCCACTATCATTGTTCACAATGCTGATTTAAAGAATGCTGGGATATACAAATGTGTAGCCAGAAACAGAGACACAGAATTACAAGCCACAGCCAAGCTTGAAATCCTTTGTAAGTATTTACATTAGTATTATCAATCTACATTTTTTTAGGAAGTACAGGAAGTAGAGTCCAATCAGTACTGGAAAGATTCATGTGCATTTGAGTTTCAGCTTTGTTATAGTTAGAATCTACACCATGTGACTGTTTGTGATATATTCAATGTTTTACATAAAATGCGTAACATATTTCACAAGCAGAGAATGTTTCTGATTGGCTACTTTTCTGATTGTCTACAAAAAAATTAGACTTTCCTGAATTCTGACTTTTGAACAGTTGTGCGTATTCTCCAAAGATTGTTTTTATGTATGTCATTTAATTTTTTCACAATTCACAATTTGGAACACTGTTTACTTGTTTTGACATCCAAAGCAAATGTAAAACAGAAATTCAGTTTGAATCATGGAATTTTCGAGCCGTCTAGAACAATGTGTTGGAAATTTGGAGTGAATTGTCAAAGTGTAGCCAGACATCCCAGTGGACACAGTTGTAAGTTTTTTGTATATTCATGAATCCTACAAGGGTTGGCAGATGGAGAGTTCTGTCTGTTTTGTGGTGAAATAAAACAGACTTTTAAAAATAAAAGCCAGAATTTGGTTGATTCATGAGAATTGGTGTGGTTGTTTGCCTACATTTCTTTAGTTTAAAGCATTTTTTGTATTTTATCACTTCTAGCAGCTCTAATCATTTAAGCCTGGCAGGATGTTTGGAAAGATACGCTCTGTTTCCTGCATTCGCATCTGTTTCTGAACAACTCTGATTTTGTAACAATGTGACCCTATTCATTGTTTAGCTGTTTTAGCTGTGAAATATGGTTATGAGGGTACATGACCTCATTTCTTGGTCTTTAAGCCATAGCGTTACTGGAGTTTAAAGCTCTCAAGGTATAAGTAATGGGACTTAGCAGCAGTCAAACTCTACTCCCCTTTATTGTAAATCATAATAAACTGAGGATGAACTGCAGTAAAACTTCTTTTAGTTTGAGCCATGTTTTCTTGAGCTGGTGGAAAATCCTGCCAATATACTTTGTAAATGTTTTCACTGCTAATTAATTTATGTAACATAAGAGAACTGACCCAATTAATATTCATATTTTTAAAAACTCTTAGTAATGTCACAGAATCAGACTTTTGACTACAGTGTTAATGTCACTTTAAAGCCGCTTTGCAGCTTATTCTAGACAAGAACCGCCCAGTTGGACAGAAAAAGACTGACAAAGGATGTCAAAAGGAGACCAATTTCAGTTCACCTTTTTCTGTGATGTTAGAGGCAGGTAAATACAATGCTGGATATGAACTCTGAGGACATATACAGGTGTGCTCGAGGATGTTGGGTTGTATAAATCTCAAAAAGTCTCGCAAACCCAATGTGTGTTCGCAACACTCTTTCAAAGATTAAAAATCTTAAAAACCATGTCAAATTCTGGGCTTAGATTTTCCTCTGTAGCAGGTAGTTTGTAAAAAGGAATTGTGAACCCTGACACCCTGATATTGCATAAAGGCAGCCAATCAGATTGCTGTTTGATGTTTTCAAGACGTGTTTGCCTTTTTTGTGTAAAATATGTATCAAATGGTCCATGGGTGGACCAGAGCCAGTCTGGAACATGATATTTAAAGATACTAACCACAATATAACTAACCACAATATAACCTTCAACTAGTCTAACCAGATGTGTGATTATAGCACTAGATTGGGGTATAAACAAGACTACAGTCATCTTCTTTACTGCACTGCAAAACTAAGGATTGACTTTGTTCATTTAATTTTCTCTGTCCCTGAAGTAAAGAGAATACGGAGGGAAACAGAGACAGAGGGAAGAAAGAAAAGACAGAAAGAACCCAAACCCACCAAAAAACCCAAAGCTCCAAAGCCCACCAAGAAACCCAAGGGTGAGAAAAAGCCCAAAGGAGAGAAGGGTGGGAAGAAGAAAGGCAAGAAGAACAAGGAGGAGATCATCACCACCACCATCACTACCACCACCACCACCACCACTGAGGCACCCACAACCACTCTGCCCATTGAGTATGATGACTTTTATGATCCTGAGTCTGACCAATACTGGGATGAAGGTTAGAAAACCCTTTTCAGCTAACTTTAGATGTACGTTATATTTATAAGATACATTACCAGTTCAGAATAGTGTACAGAGCTCAACAGTGACCACTTAATGTTCAGTATACAGGAACTGTATTCTATATACAGTGTATTTCCCATTATTTTCTCAACTGGAGTTTCATAAAACAATCTTTTAAAAAGGTAAAGGTACAAGATTGCGTATCATGCAATGAACTGCCTGCCCTGTAAGACTTAAACGTTGACACAATAAACAACAATGATCTAGAATCTGATGACGTCATCCATCAAAGCTTCACAGGAGTGGATGGCTGCTGTTGAGCGTTTTTGTCCGTATTTATGTTTGCATGACATCAGCGACTTCTCTGACTGGTGGATCTCTCTCTGGGCTATTGTGATTATTCATCTGGAATTTTGTGAAAACTTATTTTTAACAATAGTTGAAATCACATTGACCGGTCAGTTTAAATTTAATTCTGAACGGCTTTTACAAAAAAATACAACCTGGAACCTGGCTATTGTATGTTTTCCATGGTTTACAACAAGAATGAATTTTGAACTCACAATCACACCTTGGTGTCCATAGTATATACCGAGACAGCAACGACAAAAACCACAGACCCGCCAACGGAGAAATCAACAGAATTCCCAACAGATTTTCCTCCTGATACAGATGAGTATGCTCAACCTTATCCTGACTTAGGTAAGCATAATAAATAATATTTTAATTATTTTCATAAACATGACGTAATGAATTAATCGAAATGATTTCCACCACTACATTTCTTGTACCTTATGTGAAGATGAGGATTACTGGAAGGTGGATGAGCCTGTACCCACAACTCCTGTGATTGCTGGCCCCCCTGATAATGACGATTACTGGGATGCCAAATGTACGTGCACTATTATGTTTTTTATTATTCCACTAATTGGTGGAATTTCAAAATTCAACAATGTTCAACCTGACATGCTTTTAAAAAGTCATGTGTAAAAAAACTACAACTGATTTACAAGTCAACTGGAAAATGGATTAATGTGAACTGTAGGCCAGTGAGAGGCTTATGTTTAAACAAATGAAAACTGAACAATAACCTGAGCCTTTCCATAATGTCTGTTTAATGCTTACATCTGACACAGTAATGTAAGCTACAAGCTTGGCAAAATGCAGCATTTTATTTATTTATTTTTTTGTTATTGAGTATATGTGCGTACTTCATATAATCAATAAGTATGACAATTCCATTAAACTTTTAATTGACTACCAACATTAGTTTTGATATAATTTACCTACTGCATGCTGATTTTTATCCATCCTGTTTGTTAATACAGTCTTTTTTAACTTCCTTTGGCAACAGATGAGGTAGCTGAAAACATGCCTTTCCCTGATGGCAAAGAGATCAGCTCTACTGACCATGACTGGCATTACAGTACCACAGGTTAACATTCATTCATTGCCTGAATTCAATGATTTATAAGTCTTCTTTTTTACTCTGCTTTATTGTCTTATTAGGTGTTAAAATTAATGCTTCATTTGAGTCCATGGTTTGTAATTGTTAATATAATGCAAAAACACGTAAAACAGAGTAAATAAAGATGCATGGCAGTTGGATTCACAGGTTACTGCATCTCTCAGACTTGTGTTTTATTGAGATGTTTCTCATTACAAAGAAGTGAATTTAAACACCCTGAGAGCTGGTGTTAATCAAATCAATTTTTTTTTTTTTACAAAATATGCACCCGTCTTACGAAAGATGTTGTTTTTACAATGTGAAAATTTAACATGTCTGGTTGGGTTTTATAAAGAACAGCAGCTCAACAGCTTCAGACAATTAGCAAACATTTTATGAGTCATAAAAGGTTTTCTACTGTACTCTCAGTAAACCTGATTCATTTAAAAGGCTTATTACCAGAGCCCATGGCCTTAAAGGAGCAGTACCCAAAAATGAAAATTCTGTCACCCTCAATAATTTCATTTAGAGCTTTTCTTGTGTGAAAGCTGCCTAATAACATTGTTGTACTAATATCTCCTTGTGTTTCATGAATAAAAGAAAATAATACTGGGCGAGCATGAGGGTAATACATTTTGACGTGAACTGTTCCTTTAAGATATTTACTGTTCATTTGTCTGCTTCTGTCACAGAGGAGCCCGCAGTCC
Source organism: Botia kubotai (assembly GCA_036877585.1). Classification (NCBI taxonomy): domain Eukaryota; kingdom Metazoa; phylum Chordata; class Actinopteri; order Cypriniformes; family Botiidae; genus Botia; species Botia kubotai. Next base: position 1,155 of record JAZGTI010001053.1, on the reverse strand, counting down.
CACCATTTGAAAACAACTGGTATGAAGAATATGAATATGGACATGGTACAGTATATATTGCTTTGATGCTTCAAATATGACAAAGGAAACCAACATACAGTGAGACGGCCTGAGAACAGTTTTGGCCTCCATCTTTTCATAATGAGAGTATAAACAGAAGAACCTGCCATTTCTGCCCTGAAATAAACACTTTCTGAGACTCAGAGGTGCCGTTTCAGCTTAAGCTGCCTATTTAAAATGTCATGTGACATGTTGCTTAGATGACTGAGTGCTAAAGACAAATGGAAATGCATTTTTCAAAGAGATGCAAAACTTGATCCATCTTATTTCAGCATTTGAAAATGATCAAAAAAGCATTTTATGTGCTTCAGTGAACAAAGCACAAAGCAGTTATATAGTTAATTAGTGACCTAAAAGTAGTGCAGAATCTCAAACGTTTCTTCTACATTTTACATAGCTTTACTTTCAAAATCCCAAAACTTTGTTGGTTTCAAGGTTTAAATGGAAAACCCCAGATGTTCAATGTTTTCTCAGCCTCCTGGACATGTGTGTAGAACATGTAAGATTAAATTTGTTATTTGCTCGCTGTCTCTTACTCACTGCTTTTGATTTTGTCAACAGAAAAGAAGCTGGAAGAGGAGAAGGATAGAATAGAGCAAGAAGAGAGAGAAAATGAGAGAATAAAGCATGAGGAGAGAGGTAAAGAGCCTTGTTCTCAATTAATATTCTGTGATAGGTCATAGGTTAGGATAGGTGTGTGTGTGTGTGAGGGGGTTTGGATATGTGGTTTAAACCAGAACGCTTAAAAAACAAATTAAACTGTGATTTTTTTATTAGGGGTAGGTTTAGATGATAAGTTTAGGTGATAGAATATACAGTTTGCACAGTATAAAACCATTACGTCTAGGGAGAGTCCTCATAACCACATATGCCAACATGTCTGTGTGTGTGTTTACAGTTTAGCTACACTTGTGAGGGCCAAATATCCTTACTAACATAATGAAATATGATGACAACTAACTTGTGAGGACATTTTACTTGTCCTCACTTAATATACACGTTCATAAGTTTTTCTGTTCTATTTCTAATGTCATGCACATTTCTGTTAGGGTTAGTTTAAAGGGTAGGGTTAGGACTGGGGGATAGAAAATATCA
>JAZGTI010001052.1:2362-49656 GCA_036877585.1 Botia kubotai | reverse complement strand
CCGAAAAATGAAGTGTAACTGGAAGCAAACTAAACTGGAGATGTTCTGTACAGCATGAAAGAATATTTTGTACAAAATTATTGTAAAAGGTGGTGCCCCCACAGATATGTTCTTCCTGGCAAAAATGGCATCTGCATGGAAAATATGGTCAGGATTTAGACCACATAGTGCAGAGACTGCTCTCATGCAATATTACAATTACATGTAATATTACTGTATTAATAAATACTGTGTAATATTATGTGATGTTGTATATATTGTCTAAAGTAAATAAGAAATATAGACGCTTTCTTTGTTTGGCTTTCAGGTTTTATCAATTAAAATAAGACCTGAATTTAATATTGTATGACTGCTGTGTATGCCTAATGATGTTGATATAATCAACATATTATAATGATAAAATGGTGATAAAATAATAATTACAAGGACTTAATAAATAAAAAGATGTATTATTTTGTTCTCTCAGATTTCAACAATTAAGTTTCACATTTAAGCATCACATTTTTAGATACTTACATCACAACCCACGTATGCCCCCATTAAGATGTTTTTAAATGATAAAATCTAATCTTATATTGTAGCAAAAAAATGTGTTTACAACGTAAACTGTAATTTGCATGTCGTAAAACTCCGAACGCTGCCACTGATGTCATTGATGTCAACATCATTACTGATGTTCCCCACGCGATTGAAATTGGCCGTTATGCTTTCGTCAACGGTACATCAGCTGAGTTTGCTATCCCATCCATATTAACAGAATCTCTGATTCAGCGACTGTAATAACACTTCCTTATCAGCTTGCATTGTGGGAAATGTAGTTACGGATGTTGCCCCTTGTTCCCATCTTTAGTTCATATATTTTGTACAGTAAAGGCAACCAGCAAGATCTGTAATACGTCTCCCAATGTATAAAATACATTTTCACTGCATATCTCATTTAGTATAGACGTCAAATTCGATTTAACAATAATAATTTCCTAGTTTTATTATTATTATCCATTTATACGTCATTGTTGATTTCTATTATCTGTATACTACTTGCTCTTTGTAATGTTTTTTTGCACGTATTGTTTTGAATTTGAAAACAAAGAGAAGACATGTCTGTGGAGACATTAATAATCACCAGAGGGCGCTGCTAAACACAAAATAATGACGTTTAATTTGGTAGAAAATATCTCGAGTGCAAAATTGCGAAAACTTTACATAAACACGTACCATAGAGTTACATAAGACATTAATGTGTCTTTACATACTATGAGTGTATCATATGAGTAGTGAGGGCTAGATAATAGTTTAACCCTAATATGTTCTCACAGGAGTGAAATGTGACATCTATAGAAATACAGGTTACCATACATTAACTTATTTTAATGTTTGATGCCTCCCTAAAGCTTACAAGTACTGAGACACAGGGTGTAACACGGAATGCTTTTGTTTATAAAGCACTCTTTTTGGGTAACGTTAATTTGTGTGAGAGGGCTTAAGAAAAAGGTTGAATTATTGCACAGTGGCAAATCTTGCGTACAAGCATTTTACAGTTCTGTGGTAAAGCAGAACTTCAGCACTTTAAGCAAAATATCGACCTTTCACCCTAATAGAACTCTCTCTCTCTCTCTCTCTCTCTCTCGTATCCGCCCTATTTCTTTTCCTCCGCCCCATCCACTGCAACATTCAGGCAGGTTCATATAACGTGATTGTGGAGTTTCTCAGGCTCGGTGACGCCTCTGCAGTATTGGGAAATAACTCTTTAAATCGGGAACATTCAGAGTATCAGCAGCCACAATCATACGAATACTCTGTAAATCGGGAACATTCAGAGTATCAGCAGCTCCGATCAGTCGAATAACACGGCAAACATGTCAGATCCAATGACTCAGTCTTCTCAGATTTCGTCGTCACACGGCCTAAACGATGAACACTCCGCAGTGTCCAAAGGCTCGAAGTTTTCCGGTAAGAGAACAAAAAATATCGTGCAGCTGTGTAGTTTCATTTGTTGTTTGTTAAACGCGAAGTTCGCAGTGTTAATGTGTTGTTTATTATAGTCAAATGTGTGACAGCGGAACTGGATTTGTTAGTTTGCGCTAACTATTGCGTTTAAAGGACATTAGGAACGGATATCGTGTAGCTTAACTCAAATCATACGTGAATTATTATGTAAAATGCCTTAAAGGGATCTCTGGGGTATTCATATTCCTGTTATGTAATATTTCTGCACTGTTTATTCATCACGTACACGTTCCACATCGCCTCCACGTCGTGGGCATTGTGTTATGATTGTGCGGTTCTGTTCAGACTTCGCAGGCTGTGGTGCTCAGAACGAACCTGTTATTTTCCACAACCTTGAACTGACGTTTATTTTTAGAACAAGGCCACGGAGAACTATGGGGACACATAATACCGATTTGAACCCGTTATGAAATGGGCACATTGCGACTCAGCTGATGGTCTGCAGAGCAGGTGCATTACAAACTGGAAGACGGTGCTAATGAAGGAAACCCCTCACACCCAAGAACCCTCCTAATATAAACACCAGTGCTGCGTTTCTCCAAAGCATCGTTCAAGTTCAAGTGTCGTAGCACAAATTGTCACCAGTGGTCTGTACGATCAACGCAGGCTCGGGGTGCTTTTGAGAAACGCAGCCCAAATTTGTTTATGCATATAGCTTCGCTCGCGATGTAAGCACGATCTTTGTGCTGCTATCTGTTTTACGTAAGGCTTTGGGGACGGTAAACAACCCCCCACGCACAGTGCGGTTTAGTTTATCCGTTTCTCCAGTCATCCTGCGAAACGACAGTTTCTGTGTTGTTAGGCTGATGTGTATGCTTCCGCTGTGAAAACAATGGCGCATGGTTCTGTGGACGGGAGGTGTTGATTCGTTGCTATTTAGCTACAGATGTCGAGCGCTTATGACCTAGTTGATTCGGCTTTATTAAGGCGTCTGGGGTTCTAATAGCTTTAGAACGTCATGACGTCAGCACGTTTGGAACGCTCGGTACGTTGGAAGTCGTCCGCAGAGGCTGCGCGCTGGGTATGTGATCAGGGGTGTCCCAGATATGGGATGTCTGCATGGGCGTCATTGTTACAGGCAGAATCATTACGTTACCCAAAACGGTTACATAATACAGTAGATGTTTATAAACATGGCGACATTTAGCCAAATGTTTTAAACGAATGTCCATGATAAATGCTATGTATTTTGTATATATTAATGATTAAGTTAATCATTGACAGTTCTGCACATACAATGGAACGGGGCAAGCATACAACGGTTTATATAACCTTTTTTTTTTACTTTATAACTAATTCTCTGTTAAAACATAATGTACTAAAGATTGTACTGAAGCCCCCTCAGGAATGAAGCTGATATTACTGGCAAGACAGACGTCACACAGATTCTTCCAGTGTCTTAGGTCAATCCCATCCAACTTGAGGCTTGTATCCGTAACACAAGTGTTTAACCTCTGTCTCCGCAACAGATGCTATCAGATCCTTCAGTTAAGGAATTACTTCAGAGTTTTTCCTGCTGAACATGTAATGGTCAGAGGAAGATGTGAAACTGTGATTCTCGAGGAGGAAGTTTTGTGTGAGACTTTCTCAAACCGGGAGAAAAACTGGTTGGAAACCAGGAAAACTGGTTAGCAGAGGGTGTGTAGATTTTTCAGAACTTTGGTATCGGAATCAGTGGTGCAAGGTGTGTTACTTATTGAAAAGAGGTTAGGTGTGGTTTGGGCAAGGAATGCTGTGCAGCAGGGGTACACCCCGAATTTGTCATTTGTGGACATTGCTCTGGTTAAGACTTCTGCATTACTAGATTAACCTGTTCTGTTTAATGCTGTTCTTGCCACTTTCACTGTTGGCACACCCTGTTCATAAAGGAATCTCATTTGAGGGACCTGTGTTGCTTTTTTTAATAATGTACAGTATTCCATTTATTGCTGAAGTAACATAAGGTTATTAGAGATGTATGCATAGTAATAATTGTAGTTTGTAGGTATTAATAGCTTAGAGGAGTACAGCATGTCAATGTGCAGGACATGTCAACTTAGAAAAAGCATTTTGTTGCTTACCAAGGTATCAGCTAACCTGAATGATGAAGTCGCATGCATTGTTATTTAAGAGAAATATGTTGAGCAAACCACTTGTTACTCTCTCTCTCTCTAGATCTGATCTTCCCTGGGCATTTCAGTAACATTTTCCCCTTTCAGCTGTAGAGTATAAGAAAGATACTGACACTTTTATTCTCATTTTCTGTCCTATTTTATTTTTTCAGATTCCTTTTTTTCTTCGCCTGTATCTCTCATTCAGTCTCCTCAAGGCAAGTCTATAGTTCTCTTACGGTGCTCGCCTGCTGTTCTATCTTTCTCTTCATGCTCCTCTGTCATCTGTGTTCTGTTAAGTATGCTAGAGTTTGCTGAGCTGCTGCTATGATATTCTCTATCCCTCTTGCCAGTGACCCTCTCCTCCTCTAAACCAGACTACAAGTCCTCAATAGAGCATCATTTGGAAGTAGGAAATGAAGCAGAGGACACAGATGTCATAAAAGAAGCTTTTGTGGGTTGTTTTATGGAAACCCCCAAAAAATGAGATGGAATGTTTTTTTTTCTCTGAGTGAATTGAAGTGTCCTCTTCTTCAAATGCTGTCAGTCCAACTGCCTCCCTGACGACCCAAAACATGTCTTGTAACATGACCCTTGCTGTTTCTAATGGTGACCCCTTACAATTCTGCATGTTGGAAATCATAATAACAACCAAGTCCCACCTATTGTCAGCTGTTTCTGATGACGGCTAAATCTGTTCCGATATATAAATGTGTTCTAAACCAGACATCAGATATGCTTTCCCTGTATATACAGTGATATTAAAATGCTAAAGCATTTCCAATCATCTACCAGTCTGAATCAGCACCACATAGGCCCTGTAACCAATTCAGTGCTAGTTTCCACTTTTGTTTCATCAGCATCTCGCTTATTAAATGGTTCATAGATTAAACATTGAAAAGCTAAGTCACCACAGATGCTAGAAATTCAGTCATCTTCTGTCTATACCCAACTGCAGCATTATTTAGGTCATGGTTACTGTGGGTCCAGCTTAATCCCAAGATTAGCATCTTATTTTAAGATAGCGGAGAAGTTCAAGTTCACTCTGGGCAAGAGCGGAATTGTAAAATGGATCAGGTTGGTGTCCCTCAGGATTCTTGTCCTTGATGTTCCCCTCCCCCCACATAAAACAAGCTATGTTTGGAGCTACAACCCCAACATCACACTGGTACAGAAGGTAGAGTGACACTGGGGAGGGATCAAGCAAAAGGAAGCCTGCTTGGGGTGAAGCCCCATGACTGCTGCTGCCAACTCTTCATTTGCTTTTTGAGACATTTTGCATGTTGTCTCTTACCACAGAGTAAGAGGAAATTCTCAACTTTTAGTCCTTTTATGTGTTTGTTTTTGTTCTTTTTTGTTGTCTGTTTACTTTAAAGATTTTGTTGAGCATTTAAAAAAAGTTATCACGGAGTCCAACACATTATAATAAGGGTCCACAAGTCTAAGATGCTGAAGTTGTTCTATAGATTGTATATGGTACATCTATAGCTTTGTAGCATAACTTTGTGAGTTGCCTTGCGCTACATCCCACATGCATAGGAATATTCTTTATAAGTAGCAACAACACGTGGCACACAAATCGCACTCCCTCATGTGAAGCGACGGGGAGATTAAACTAAAGGTTTATTCGAACAGTGCTTAGCATTGTTTTCCAATAAGCACACACAAATACTTACATTATTAAGAAAGTATATTATTAACAGCATTTTTATTTATTATTTCTGTTCTGTTTAAACTCACAAAATGCATTCTGGGATTGCCTTATCTGGTCAGGATACATGCATTGCTGCCATTCAGTTTGGCAGTGAAAAGTTCTTTTGGGCAACATTGTGCCACCGACCTTTTGGAACAGCTTTTGTGTTGTGTGTGTGTGTACAGTTCACTAGATTTTGGAACACAGCTATAGTCTTTAGGGCTGCAACAGCTAATCAATAAAATCTCTTATTATCAGTAATGAGAAAAATAATCAATAAATTTGATTATCAATAGTCGCATCTGCACTCTGTGGAAGGAAACTGTCAGTCACATCACTTTACAGTAGAGAAAAACCCATTTCTATTGACAAAACGCATATGGAGAATAGCTGAGGACACAGAGTGAGCTGCTGCAGGAAAGGACCAGTTATACAAAACACAAGAATGCTGTATATTTATAAGCACTTCACACCAAAACAAGCGTTTAGTGCATCTTGCCCTGTGCTTTTAGAGTGGCCAGTGGGCACATGCGTGTCAAACAGATGGAGTGTAGTAGTAGAGAAGCCGAATAATTCTGGCTAAAACATTTTACTAGAATATTTTGGTTAATAATGTAATTTTAGGTTTAAAATGTAACATATAACACAAGTAATGATATTTGAGAGCAGTAACAGTAAAGACACTGTTAGAATAACCATAAATGTCCACACGAGTGAATGTGTGCCTCATTCCTCTTACAAGTTAACATTTTATGCTTTTACTTTTGTTTATTATAATTTAAATTTTGTCATTTTAATTTCTGCTTTCACTTTTTTAGGTTTAGAACCTTTAAATTTCAAACAATACACAGAAGTTTTCATAAGCTTTTTATTACATATTGTTTGGAGGACAGCACTGGGCAGAATGAGAAATAACAGTGTTTAAAAGAATAGGTTAAAATACATTTCTAATTGTAAAAATGATTTTTTATATATAATGATATGTAGAGTTTTTTATCTGATTAATCGAAATATAACTCCACAGGTTAATCAAAATAATTGCTAGTTGCAGCTCTGATTTTCTTTTCAGTTAACATTGTCAGTTATTTTAAAACTATTTTGGAACGTTTTGCAGTTTTTTTATATAGCTTGTCAACAGTTTAGCTTTAGTTTTCCCTCATGTTCAGGCCTGCACTTTCTTACATTAACTGAACTATCAGACATTATATTCAAAAAATTTCTACTGTCATTGATTTACTGGAGCCTGTTTTATGTCACCCGTCCAGAATCAGGATTTATTACTTGTGCTTATAGTTTTTCTCAATTTGTATACAGTGTAGCGTATTGTTAGGTGTTAAAATGGTCAGGAGTTTTTTTTTTTTGCATGTGTCCAGCATAACCTGTGCTGCATTTCCCTAGGATCTGTAATTCTGGCCTCTGTCATCTCTATAACTTGATCTTTTTTTATTAGGTGGTTTAGCAGTTTTGGGAACAGCTGAAATCGTGTCCACAGTGTTTTCAACAGCTTTTTAAGTGACTTTTTGGTAGTTCTTTTGGGTACTGTTTGTTTGTCTGTTTTTGTTTGTTTGCTTTTGGGGTGGGGTGTTTATCGATTATATGATGTCATCTGTTGTGTAGAATTTGCTCTAAACACAAGATCTTTTTCTTGTGTGTCATTGAGATTCCTCAATGGTATCAGTACATTTTTAAGCTGGCATGCAGGCATCAAACTCCATCCATTAGAATGTGGGACTGTGTAGTGCGTGCATGACCGCTTTAGCTTCAGTTAAATGGATGCAAGCAACTAAGCATCTTGAGAATGCTCCATAAAGTGCTAATGTAGCTATTGATTGCTAAAGCATTTGGGACCATTGGTTCTAAAAATTTACTTTAAATTTATTTATTGTAAAAATTCTAATTATCTGTAAATGTGAGCTTCAGATATGGTCCCCTGCTTTAGCATATCTGAGTTAAGGTAGAGTATGCCTTGATCTTTACTTCCAATCCTCTTTTTCCTCCTCTTTCCTGCTGCATGATGGGCGCAGACAAAAGAGTGGTACTGGGCTCTGACAAGCCTTCAGAGAATTTAGCCGCCTCTCTGCGTTCTTCTCAGCCAAGTTCCTTTTTTCCAGTTGCTTACGGAAATGAATCTTCAGGACCACCTGGAGATAACATAGATCGTACTTTCAAAGAGAAAAGGGAGCTTTTTGATTCATCCTTTGCATCTCAAAAGCAGGACTCCCCTATAAAGGCATCCCCAGTATCTGAGAGGATCAAAGCACTTGAAGCTATAGCTGCAAAGAAGAATGATTTTAATAGGAATGATGGTGGGTTTCCACATTTTAAAGAGCGGCACTATGAGAAGTCTCCTACTGAATCGCGCGGAATTTCCTCCGGCCTGTCCTTTCAAAAAAGGACAAGGTCAACTGAACAGGATTCACCAGAATCACCCTTTGAGGTGCTTGGTGAAACAAAGTGTGGAAATGAATTTGAGGACACTGCTGATTGGATGAGAGTTCACTTACCTCCAGCACCAGATTTCAATATCGAGGATCCTGATCCTGATCTTGATGAAGGGGAAGACTCTCCTTTGCAGGAGAGTCCATCCAAAGTGTTGAAAGCAAACAATGTTGATGCACCAGAATTTCCTGAAACGTTTGCAGGAGTTCCTGATCAGTTTATGGACAGTCCTGTCAAAGTGGCTGAAAATGTTGATGACAATAAGCAATCAAAACAAGAGAGTGTTGAGGAAGAATCAGAATTTGACCTGAGCTTTTTACCTACAGCGTATATGTGGGACAAACAAGAGAAACTCAAGGACACTCAAGGTTGTAATACATTCCCTGACAATCAAGAGCTTCCGGTCTCCCCTGGGCTTCCTGCCTCCCCTGCGCCTCCTGCAGAATTTGAGGCTCCATCACCCTCTGAATCTCAACAGATAGACACTAGTTCTGTGGAACATTCCAGCACTTCAAAGGGAAACTTGGAGCCTGCTGAAATCTTAGAGGTAGACAGCTCTGGGGAGTCAGATGATACAGTGATTGAGGAAGCTGGGAGCTTCCCACCAAAAGGAAATGATAACTCTGAAGCTGGACTTCATAAGGATGTGAAGACAATGCCAAATCAAGAAAAACCACAAATGCAGGTGCCTATTATTAACGTAATTGAGACAGAGGAACAGGTTCTAAGTGATGAGGAAGAAGTACAGCTAGAGGTAGGGGAGGAGGATGACATCAATTACCCTGTTATGCAAGGTGAGGGCCAAGAGTCAGTGGAGCAACGTAATGAGTGTTCTGAGGTTTCGGAACATGTGTCTGTTGAAACTCAACTAAAGGAGAATAAAACTGAGACTGTGCCTCCTTCTACGATACATCAAACTGATTCTGATGGAGAATACTCTCCTGAGCCTATGATAATTGAAGATGATCATGAAAGTGGCATTTTCCTTCAGTCATCCGACTCCGGAGGTCTGAATTTAGATGACTCTGACGTTCAGTCCCCCGTGTCACAGAATTTTGAGTCCTTTGAACCCATTAAGGAGTTATCTTCTGACAAAGAGCTGGAAAAACCCACAGACAAACTTTCTGACCATCCCCTTAAAAACAGTTACTCCTTAAATGAGCCCAGTGATATTGAGACATACCTGGATCATTACACCAGTGAGGAACTTGCTTTAATTGACCAGCTGAATTCAGGTTATTTGAAAGAGAGTAAAGAGGAGAAAACTGCAATCTCAACGTCCAGCTGTCTTACAGAAAATCTGAATATCAGTACACTTGCTCAAGATTCCTTTGAGGAAAATATTACTGAGGATTTTGAGAAGATGCCTAATGAACACAGTGTGGAGTGTGAAGCTGTACCTGTGTCCTTTCCATCTGACACCACTCCAGGTTTTCAGGATGACATTGAGACTCAAAGCAAAATGGCAAATGTTGCTTTAGAAGATCAGAAGTCAACAAATGAAACCAAGAGTTTAACCCTGCAAGAACAGGAGGAGTTACCAATCCAGCCTATTGGCCAACAACTCCCTGTTCAAGACAACCCACCTGCACTGTTTCCCTCTTTCCACAATGAGCAGTCTGGCAAAATGAAAGAGGTTATTTCTGGTACTGTGAGAAGTGATGTTGTTAAAGAAGCTGTGATAACTGACTCTAAACCTGGAGTTAGTGTACCCAAAGATGTGGTAGATACACAGGATTCACCAGAGACCATAAATGATACAGAAATTGTTGAACCGGAATGTTCAGTAACAACAGCAACAGATAGTTTTGTGGAGTTTATGAGGGAGTGTCTTAAGTCAAGGCAGGATGAGGAATTTGATAGCCTCAGTCCAGAACATGTAACTACAGACAAGAATCCCAAATCTGATGCTCCGGCACCCACTCAGCCCTCCCCAGCAATGATCATGGACTTTGAGCAGGAACAGCTCACAATTTCTGCTTTGAAAAAGCTTGGAAGCAGCCAAGAACAGGAGGACGAGAATCCTCCCACAGAAAAGAAAGTCCAAAAACCCAGTAAAGTCCCACTTGCAATGTCTGATCCTGAGCCTTCAATCACCTCATCTTCCACACCTCAAACTCTTCCAAATGAGTATCAGCCTGATGCCTTACTTTCCAAGGAGGTAGAGGCAATTGACATTTGGGTGGCAGAAGCGTACCACCTTGCAGAGCATGTCTTGACAGCAGTACTAACTCACCTAACAGGTAACATTTCTTTCTTCTGGGCAAGTAGCCCTGCTAACCTTGCACACAAAGAGTGCCCAGACACCAGATCTTACCTTTCTTGTTTATTGTTTTCTATAACTCAGTACTAACAGTTTTCTATAACTCAGTACTAACTCAGTACTATTGTTTTCTATAACTCAGTAGATTTGTGGTGTTAAAGGGTTAGTTCACCAAAAATGACATTTTAGTCATTATTTAGCCTTGTGTCTTTCAAAAAATCCTGTGGCTTTCTTTGTCTATTGGAACCAAAAGGAGATTTTAAAAAAATGTTGTTTTGGTTTTTGACCTTAAAATGGCAGTAGATTGTGGGCAGCCCTTCTTAAGCACACATCAAATGATCATCAAGCACACATAAAAGCGTCATCATTTATGTGCCTTTCATTTATTGCCATTATGAATAGGAATGAGAATGCAACAAAGATCAAAACTGGTTTATGATTTTGCTGTCCAAGATGCACTCAAATGTTGTGCCTAATGTCCTTATGCTGTGGATATCATTGATATGTTTCCTGTATTTACAGTATTTTTAGGGCCCTGAAAGTGTGACCGGGCCTATTGTTTCTCGTCTTGTTATTATCAGTTCAGGAACACCTCCATCAATCAAATGTACAGAATAGGACCTTGAATGCACCATAAATCACTTACAGTGCATTCAAGTCCATTAAATTACTTTATTTTTACAGAAGCATCTTCTAAACGCATAGAAGTAAAAGGAGAAATGCTGTTGTGAACAAGGTTTCAGTTTTATCTTAAAGGTCAAACGTGCGTTTAGCTAATAGACTTCAGCATGTCTATATACAAAACACATTGTGCTGAGCTTGTTAGACTCTTAGGAAACATCTGCCCTTCATGCTGATTTAAACTGTGAATTTTCTTTATAAATACCTTCATTTTACAAATATGCAGACGGGAAGGTTTCACTCTTATCTCATTGTCTGAAATATGTTAATTTTCCGCATGCCTTTATTATCTTGAACGGCTGTGTTATAAAGTAAAAGCTTATGTTCTTACAAACTTTTTTGGCAAGAACATTGTTTGTTAAACGGTAATGTGTTGAGTTACTTAGCTGGTTAGACATTTACATTTAAATATTTACATGAGAGAGAACATTTACATGTTATAATTTAATAAGTGTGTTATTAAAGTGGGTCATTTGGTTGTTTGGCTGTCACTTAAATACAGCTGACTCAAAGCTTTTCAGTGGTGTGCACATTAGTTTTAATGGATGTGCCAGTTTGCACTGGGTTTGCCAGAGTTCCAGATAATATCTTACAGTTGTGTAAAACTGTAGCAAAGGTGTGTACTCGTCACCTAGTAATTGCTATGAAAATACATGCAAATCAATATATTAATATATTAATATACAAATCAACGTTAGGCATTTAAATTCGTTTTATGTAATGGCTTAACATTGGTGAGAACTTAAATGGTGACTTGCAGTGGCAACCATTTTAGGCACACTGAAACCGTGTTTAGTGCATAAATATGGCCAGTAGCTTTTAAATAGCTGACCTCATTAGACTTTCATCGCATGAAAATAGGGTCATACACTGTTCATTTCTGAACAAATCAGTGAACACGCACTGCTAGTGAAAACTTTCATGCTCATATGTGGGAGAAATCAGTCATTTCAGGCATGACTTTTAATGATTTAATGACTTTTAAAGATACACTTACACAAACTTACAAAAACAAATTAGGCGGGGCATGTTCCTTTAAGAGCTCAGTGGCGTGAAGGCAGAAAAAGAGGCCACTGCATCTCTGCCGAGACTGGGACATAATGTTTTATCTGGGTCCACACCAGGCAGAGAGGGAAGGAGGGGATGGTAACAAACAAGTATTCTCAGCCTAGACTGGCTCCTTGTGGCCAGTGGCACAGTTTGCTGGGAGGGACTCAGACCCCTGCAGTGAGCAAGGAGGAAACCCTTGACATGCACTGGTAGTTGGCCCTGAGCTGTTGGAGGGACAAAAACAATGGTGCTTTCTCAAGCTCGTCATACACCATTGTGCTCTTTTTTTTTTCTTTCTTATTTCTGTAAGAAAGTACCATCACTGTTGCCCATTGTAAGGTATTTGCATAATGGGTGTTTTGTTTGTGCAGACATAACTCAGATTGTGTGTTTGTTGTGGAAAACTACTATTACTTTTCTAGTGATCAGTTTTCAGGCTCCTTACATTTAAAGGAAGGACTCTAGAGCAGTGGTGGAGTACAAACTCATTATTAATGTCAGTAAGTGTTTGTTCATTGCACACAGAATGCCTTTCTCAGAATCTCAGAATAACAGCCAAAATATTTACTAAAAATGTAGCTACTTATTTACCATACACATTGAGAAAGTGAATAAAAACAAGCAGCATAGATGTAAATGGTTTTGTCTTAAGTTTGTGTACAAGCACGTTTGTGTAGCAGAGAAGGAAGTAGCAGCTTGAGTGTAAGCAGTTTCCTGCTGAGCTTGTGTGCCAGCAAGGAAGTTAAAGTGTCCAATGCTTTGAGTTAAGAGTAGACTTCATTTAAGAGACTTTAGCAATCTTCAATTTAATGAAACTATATCAGTTGGAAAAATCTCTGAGTTGATTTTTAATGTGCGTGCTTTATCTGAGATCAGTTCATTCATTTCCTCGACTTTGTGCTCTAATTTTCCCACCACATTTTCAAATGATCGAAAATATTTTTGCACCTCTCATAATAACAAAGATCTGTAACAGTTTGACAGACGGTGGTTTTTCAAACGTGTCATTTTTGCACTTCTTGTAAATTGACGAATCCATACAAAGTTATGTCAGTATTCACACGAACATACATTTGTTGGTTTCAGTTACCAGCATTTATATTTAAATATGGGTTCCATGTCTGCGAGACTAACATTTTAATGAAATATTAATAACTAATCTAATTAAATTCAAATCAGATTGAAATCATATACATAATAATCAAATTACCAAATGATATCACGATACCCAGCCCTAGTTAAGAGTGTCTAATGCACGTAAGGTACGAGTATTGCACACAGTATTCAACGGTTTGTACCGCAGTACATTTTATTAATGTGTGTGGGAAAACAACTACCTGACCATATATTAAAATAAATGCATGATTGGATTTTATGTTACATAGGAGCCATATCGGTGCCATTGAGGTGATTATAAGAGACAGATCAAACATAGCTACAGTAGAAGATATGATTGTTACTAGTCAGAGCCCAGAACTGGCACTGGTAACGTCTTGTTACCGGACTGATGCCCACACTTGAGTTTAAATTGTTGTACAGGAAGAAAAGGTGTGAATTGAGAAAAGTGGACATTCATATAATGTTTGATGTAGAATGTTTTGATTATCACCGTCCTTCATTGTTGAAAGTGTTGCATCATTCCTGAGATGTGGAGAGCTTAAGCCATCACTGCTCGTGGAGGCTGTTTTAGAGGTTCTGTTCATGCTTCACTGGCCACTTAAAAACTCTTGTGTTACGTAACCGCAGCAGTACGGAACATATGAGTACTGTATTTCTATGACTCAACACACAAAATAACCTTTTACACTAAAAACATTATTATGCACCAATTCAGTATTTAGAATTTTTTTGACCAAACACTAACATGAGGTAACTACAAAAAACCTTTTACATTCAAAGCTTTTGGATTAGAACATGATAGTTCACCAGTTCAGTGATTAGATATTATCTACCCACCCCTCAGAGTTTTCACATGCTCTCTCTGTCGTGCAGTGAATGACCTGGTACATTGGCGGGACCCCATGAAGTCTGGTGTGGTGTTTGGTGTGTCGCTGCTCTTGCTGCTGTCTCTGGCAGCGTTTAGTGTGATCAGTGTCATCTCCTACCTGCTTCTGGCCCTGCTCTGCGTCACCATCTCTTTCCGCATCTACAAGTCTGTCATCCAGGCTGTGCAGAAATCTAATGATGGACACCCCTTCAGGTAAGAGTCCGCTTTTAATGTAAATAAATAGTTGCCATTTTTTAATGAACATCTAGATTTTAGGTTAAAAGTTTTGTTAACAGTCATTGTTTGAATACCATTTTTAAATACTTCATTTACCAGTCACTATTGCTTACTGCTTAGATATTTCCTGTCATTTCTTGATTCAGTGCAACATAATGAGTTGAACAACACCCGATCTTTCCATGTCAGCCATGCAGTAATTTACATACGCAGTCACACATTGTCAGAAATCTTGGTATGGTTCATTAGAACAATGCCCTGATAGTATCTGTGGCTATTTTTGCTTATACCTTTTAAAAACTTTTGTCAAAAATCATATGGGTGGTCTCTTTAAATTCCATGGGACATGTTCCTTGGTCAGCCATTTTGGGCATTGGCCATTTTACATTTTGTCATAAAGTCAATCTTATGAACTGCTTTTAACTTTTAATTAATTTGCCTTATTGTCCTATGACTTAATCTTTTAGATTCCCTGACTCATGTCGAGTGCTACAATACCAAATTTGTCATAGACAACTGTACTTCCTGTCTGCCATTTTATGATAACCTGCTTTTTCAGACTCCTCCTAGATTTTATGTCCGATTTGCACAAACTGTTGCGTGCATCATCTGGGTACACTCCTGACAAAAAGTTGTTCAAATCATTTTGATAGATTAAATGATTCTCAAAGACCACATGAAGATATTAGATGGCAAGAAGCCAAAAAAGACCTGAGGTTGTATCTCAACAACGTAGACAAGTAGCTAAAGAATCCCAGGACATTAACATGTCCAGATAAATGAAGACAAAGCCAAATGGTACTTTTGGTAGTTAGTGTGGATTCCAGCTGTTAAGAAACATGGTCTGTCTAAACGGAACAACAAGCCTATTTAGCACGTCATGATCTGTAAGTAACCGCTGGTTTTGAGTTCAGGGCTGCTCAGAGGTGTTCAGATATACAGCAGTAAGGTTAATTGGGTTGACCCATGTGCCTATGACAGGGCTCTGATGGAAAAAGATGTCACCTTGCCCCCTGAGACCTTCCGCAAGCACGTGGACGTCTGTCTGACCTACGTCAACTGTGTGCTGAAGAAGATGAGCCGCCTGTTTCTTGTCGAGGATCTGGTGGATTCCCTCAAGGTCAGAGCCTGTCCAGCACTTAACACAGTATACAGCCATTTAGAGACATTCTAAAGAGAGAGAGAGTCAATCTGCTCCTCCTGTCCTTTTACTGTATTATATAAGATTAGTTTTAAATTGCTCTGTGTATAGAAGGTGTTTATTGAAAACATAATGTTGATTGTTGGTTTTAATGTTGGTTTTAATTTCCTGAGAATAATTCTAGAATTACACCATCTTGTTATGGAAAGTATCACTTTGGTTACTGTATGCATTAAAAGGGCTGTTTTCTCATTGTCATTTGGCAGAGAATCCTCTCTCTCATAATTCAGCAAATGATGGAAACTGTGTTAAGTAACTGTGTTATAGTAACTGTGTTAAGGAATCCTCTGCTTCACCCGTTTAAAAAACAAAGCTTTGTGGCGTTTCTTCTGATTTCAGCTAGCAGTAGTCATGTGGCTGTTCACTTATGTTGGAGCCGTCTTCAATGGCATCACCATCCTCATCCTTGGTAACCATCATGAACCTTTAATTTTTAAAAGCAGTTTCACAGAAAAAAGAAATGATAGAAAACAGGACAATTATAAAATACACAGTGGTATTCCAGATTACTTCATAAGATGTACATTAGTGTTGCTGAGAGTAAAAATAATCGTCTCTGTTTATTTACAGGCAATATTTACTCTATATAATAATTATTATTTATTTAAGACTTATTCTAGTTCAGTTGTATAAAAATGATCCAGAATTATTCCTGTATTCAGAATAACAGTGATCATTATATGCTCATATACTGTGTGTTTTTTTTAATGTTCATTTTTCCAGCGGATATCCTGCTCTTCAGTGTTCCACCCATCTATGAGAAAAACAAGGTTAGATTCCCACCGTATTTATGCAATGTAAAAATGTATTTATTTTGCATTGCTGCTTGTACCTTCTTGCTTGTGTCTTGGGTTTATTGACATCTTAATAATCAATACCAAATTCACATTACTTGTTACACAAGACAGAAAGCTTATGCAAAAGAAATATTTTTACATACGCAAACAATGTGTGATTTTAAAATCCACCCTTATTATTACCTCAGAGTGATCTTACAAAAGCTTTTTCCTCAACACTGTTATGATCCTGTCATGATCCAGGATTTGCGACATACTCTTATATTCCGCAACAGTAGTTAATGAATGACTTCTGCAGTTTATCTCTTCAGAATGTAACCAAAATAAATAATCACTAATGAAGACATTTGTGGCTGTAAGGATGCATTCATTTGAAATGCAGAACTGTCACTTTAATTTTTGTGGAGCAGAGAGGCAGTGACCTCAAAACTGTAATAACCCAGTTTTTAATATCTTCACAGTAAGAAGATTAAAGTCACACCACTGGCCTTTCATTCATCTGATACCTAATTTGTGATTATAATTGTGATGTTACCAAACACCTCGCCCCTAGTATTAAACTTTAGTGCGTAAGTTGAATGACTTGACTTGAGTGACTTGAGCCTTATTTTAATAAATAATATGATGTATAGGCTCTTCTGACTTAGGCAACAGGACTTAGTAAGCAGCCACATAGTATCATTCTAAAAGATAACTCAAAACCTCAGCTCAGGCAACCACCCATTATACTCAACTATGTGATGCACTTATATCTGTATAGGTGAGAACTGCGGCCATTTTCTTTAAAGTGTGTAAAAATCTACTGTGACAGTTTTTGTTACAAGCTCCGTTCTGTCTCTCCACAGACCCAGATTGATCATTATGTGGACATCGCACGCACTCAAGTCAACGCTACAATTGCAAAGTGAGTCTCACTTGAGTAGAGAAAGAAAGTTGGAATGTTGCTTGTTTGTGATGGTCTTGGATATCTTAGTCTTTGGCAATGGCAGGTGATTGTGAGGTAGTAATTATTACCACCTAATGGTTTGCTTTTCTCCTGCTCTCTCCATCAGGCTGCAAGAGAAACTCCCAGGAGCGATGAAGCGCTGTAAAGCAGAATGATTCTTCTCTTCTATCCCTTGATACCTTTTCTACCATCCTTCTATCTTTAGCTGTTCTCACTTAACCCCACCCCTCTCTCTCCCTCCCCAGCCCTCCCCTCTCTCTCCCTCCCTAGCCCCACCCCTCTCCCTCCCTCTCCAGCCCTCCCCTCTCCCTCCCTAGCCACACCCCTCTCTCTCCCTCCCTAACCCCACCCTTTAAAACCACCATCTGCACCGAACCGGCTAGTATGTCAAATCTAAACGGCTTCTTGATATTTAATGTTCTAACTCTGCAGCATCATTACAAGCATTAGGGAAAGAAGCTTGTTTCTCCAGAAACTGATGTCACTAACACAGGAGGACAGCCAGTGGAAGGAAAGGGCTTGTGAACCAGACTGAACCTTTGACCTGGTTTTGAGTGTTGGTTGTGGGGTGGTGTGGTAGATGACAAAACTAACTTCTGCACCATGTTCCGCACCATATTTGTTCCCCTCTTTCCTGAGTTTTTCTAAAAATGATTATGTATTACTCATCTGGTTTGCACTGAACATTTCTAGACTCACACATGACAATCGGTCAGGATAGATGTGGACACTAACAGCAGTGATCATGTGGTCTAGTTCACTGTCCTACCTGTTATTGGCACCATTTTAATTTGTGTTTGTATATATAGTGAGGATACAACAGGCTCTTTGCTGTGAAGTAGTTTAGTGTTGCTTTTGTATTGAAAAGAAATACAGCTCATATAACTGTCTCTTTTGCATCTCTTGCACTCAGATGTCTGAGTTTAATTTACACATAAATGTATTCGAATAGTTATGATGTCATATCTCAGTTAGGAAGGCTGCTTTATGTCCCCTGTCTGACATTGGCTTTACAACAATAAATATAACAAGAGATATGAATATCTTTAAGGTTTTGTGTGTAGAATTCAGAGCATCAGATTGTAGGAGAGGAAGGCAGTCCTTTTTCTGGCCCCACAGGCCTTCTATTTTAGTTGAAGCAGGTCAATGCCCATTATTCATGCCTTCACTGTAACCTATTTAAGGTAAAACGTTCTTTTTCCAAGACTGCGAAGAACGTAAGCTGCGATATTGTTCTCGCTCATTGTATCTGGTGACTTAACAAGATCCACCATCTCACTGCAAGCACAGTTTGCTCTGTTGTAATTGCTGAAAGGAAGTGGTAGTCAGGTGTTAAATGAGTGTCGGCTTGCTGGAAGACTACATGCTCATTTGTGTGTGCTGTTCTACAACATGACACTAAATAGACATCTTATCAATAGCTGCGTTTATATTGTTAATGTGAAACGGATGCTTTTATTACTATAATCGATTACGGTCACTATTTTATTCCTATAGTCTTTCAGCTCGTAATCCTTTAACTGCAGCATATAACATTGCAGCTGATGCAGATGGAAGCGTGCTGTCAAACCGTGTCTAAATATACCACTGAGAAATAGCTCAGCTGATCATATAAAGCGTAACACATGCATTAGGTAATATATTAAACGTTTGTTCTGTTATTAGGGCCCCTTTCTAATATTGTTAAAGTTGCTCATGTCCAGTTTTTCTTCCACACACTTTCTCTGCATGTTTACACACATTCACATTCAGACGTCATTGTGCTTCTTAGCATGTTCCACAGCGAGATCACAGGTGTTGCTTGTGAAGTATAGGCCAAGCTCTGACTACTTTTTTCCTTGTTTTTCAATTTAAGGGTAAATTATGAAAATTTAACTACTTGTTTAATAGATGCGGATGTCTCACTCTGTTTAGATTATCTTAGTATCTGCTTTCTTTCCTCTTCTGAAGGTGTTTGTTAAATATTTGAGTTTGTTTTTTAACTTATTCCTGTACCTCTTTAGCATGTTTGCTGTTTCTTCTTTCCTGCTTCTCTTTTTGAAGAGGGTATTTGTTTTGCTAATGTCATTTCTCTGTAAAGCTAGGTGTGATGATTAACATCTGCATTTCGTTTGTTAGTTTTGGATTAATATGTGGGAGCTTTTGGGAAGGAAAAAGATGCAAACAGGTAAACTTGTGGTCCCTGTAATGATGTCAAAGTGAGCTAAATAAAAATGCCAAAAGCATGTGTACTTCTACTGTTTTCTTTCCCCTCCATAGATCTTTACAAGAAACCAACTACACGATTAACGATTTAAACTATATTACAATAATCTGCCTAGATCTAACCATTGTACAAGAAATAAGAAATACAAATTAAAAAATTGATGAACTAAGCTTTTCGTATCAGTAAACAGAATGGACACATTGTTATTTATTGCGGTAAATTATACCAAAGGAAATTTTTGTAAGAAATAATATTTAAACCAGCTGCCTGCGCTCACTGCAAAAAAGATTGTTATACATGTGCAGATCTTAAAACGTGTATAAAACCTGACGTCTGAAACAAGTCCAATGTGGAAGAAATAGCGCTAATATGCGTCATTCGGGACGTGATTCAGGCGAGTCCTCTTTATCTCGTGAATCCAGAATCCGTGAAAAATACCAAACAGATGGTTGGTACTCATTAAAACACGTACTGTCATTTCTAAGTCATTTTCACTTCGGGGGGATATGCAACGGACAGTGTGTTAAAAACGCTGAAAAACATTAACATTTTGGCGTTCTTGCTTGTCTGTGATTATCCATTAAAGCAACATAGACTGAAATCGCGAAATGGCCTTAACAATTTTAAAACCATTTCACGATTTAATGGCTTATAATACAGATGCTTTTTTAAATACTATTACCTGCGGACACTGCATCAGTTATAGGCGCCATCTAGCGGCTGTTCATGAGCGGTATTCAGTTTATACGCGTGAGAATTATTGCTGAAATTATGGCTGATGCAAAGCGGTGGAGGAACGCATTTGTTAATCATATTTAACATCAGCATAAGACAGCGTTGCCCAAAGTATCAACCTATTTAATTAAACATTGTTAGTTGATTATTAAACTGCTAAAACATTTAACAGGAAAAAAAACAAATTTGCGATTTGTTCTTTGCACAAATAGTTTATGCAACAACATTTTGATGAACTGAATATTATTATTTAACATGAACATTACGAATAATATACTTCTTCCTTTACAATGTATAACAAAAACAAAATTAAAAAGGGATTTTTCTCTGCACACAGTGTCTGCTATCAGAGGCCCAACCTGCTTGAACCCAGTACCGTTTCAAGTGCTTAAAATCTACTTTGTCCACTGTAATGCACAATATCAGACATCATATTTGACAAAACTTATTACAATTATTACTCAATTATACGCCCTAGACAAAGACTATAGTTTTAGTGGACCCTAGATTACATCATAATGATTTTCATTTTTGTTTCTGCAAGCTCTGACTTAAATGCTTCAGTAATTAACCATTTTCCAATACTTTTTTGCTTTACTTTATCACTAGCATATAATGTATGCATATCATTTGCAGTATTTTTGTTTTACAAGATAAAGGATTGTTTTTACACAAATCATGTCAATTTACCATAATTTGTATTTACCTCGCAGCATATCTTAAGTTTTTATGGAATATACACAACGCTGGTTTATTCAAAAGTGTGATTTATTTGAAAGCACAAAACAGGTTTCAGGAATAGCACATTTCTTTTACAGTACTAACTGTACTGAGAATCGCAGTAAAGCGCATGTTGATACAAACACATTGTTCTGTACAGACAGCCGACAGCTAAATGATGCTAGTAACAAAAATTGCATGTAAAATTGCATGATTCAACTTTCAGAGATTCAGAGTAAATATCAGTTACTAATAAAATGTATGGGCAGGTAGGTCAAGAGAGCAGTGATTCATGTAACCACTTTTAAGTCTTTCAAAGGGTTCCTGACCCATCATAATAAAGGGATATATATTTCCCAAAATTAGTAAAAGAACTGTTTTTTATGCAATGATCATCTATATTGTTGTCATTTTTGATAGCTGTTTCTGGTGTAGCTTTTATAGAAATACAAACTCTGATTTATAAAGATCTTTACAAATTGTGAACAGATAGTGGTTACCTCCTGTAAAAGGGTCTTTTAGAAAGTAAATCAAATCAACCCGTGATCTTTGAGTACCTATAAAACATTTGTTTAAAATATATCAGTATACATATAAACATGAATTTATCATTCAGTTTGCTGTAGCAAAAATCTATTTTTCAAGAGCATAATGTACATCAGTTGTATACTATTTCAGTCTAATATAAAAGGCAGAGGTCTTTGCAAAAGAATAAACCATTATCAGAATCAGTATTCAGTCTTTTCTTCATATCCATAGTTTATAAAGGCATTAAAATCAAATCAGGAGCTCCACTGCCTTGTCAAATTGTCCCAGAGAAGCTGCTCTGCCTGAGGAGGTCACCTGTTGGTGGGTGTTAGACAGTATCTGGACCACTGAATATGGGATGTTCTCTGTTGAGACCCATTGGATACTGCTGAGTCCAGTCTAGCACCACTGGCTTACACAGACCACAGCATCGACACTGGAAGAAGTTCACCAGGTTCCTCACCACTCCAAGACTATGAGATAAGAAAAACTGGACGTTATAGCAGAAACAGCACTGTGTACAAGTTTAAATCAAACATAAACTACATAAAGTGCTACTATAAGAACTACTGCTTTCAAAAACTAGTGCTTTCCACTAGTAACACAAATATAGGACCGGCCGAATGCATGGTTGAGCAAAAGCGCTGTGTCACAGCATTGTTTTAACGGTGGTTTCCAGGGTCATCAGTCTACTAATGACAAATGACCACTGAATATTAAGCTAGAATTTAGCAGTAGCAGCATTTACTTGAATGGGTTTTGTCTGAGCGAGAAGGCTTGAGGGAGTTTTCTCTGTCTGAGCATCAGGTTTGCTCGCTCTGCAGTTGTCAGTCCCAGAAAAGCAACCTGACAGGAAAGAAAACAAGTTATAAAGAGTCTGTGTGTGTGTGTGTGTGTGTGTGTGTGTGCGTGTGTGTGGAGGAAAACAGGGATGCCTTGGCTTGTGCAAAAATAACAACAGTACAACCTGAAGTATTTGTGCATGAGACAGTATTTCCTGCATCAGATGCAAGTCTTTAATGACCTCAGCAAGCCAATTCAGAGTGTCCAGAGATCAACAGAGCATGACAGACGCTGCTACAATCAGTTCATATCTGTGCATTACTACCAAGAACCAATCAGATTTAAATTTGCCCTAGAGAAAGGCTGTTAAACTCTGAATAGTTGGATTCAATGTATACCAATGGATAGTTGCCTTTGGCTTGCTCACTGGGGACATGTTGACACATTTTCATAATATTACCGTGAATGCAAATGTTTGACAATAATAATCCTATTGACACTTTTATTATTTAATCAGGTCATAGTGTAAAATGTACAAAAAATAGTCCTCAATATTATCATTTTAATTCGTTCTAGCATTGTAGCAAC
Source organism: Botia kubotai (assembly GCA_036877585.1). Lineage (NCBI taxonomy): Eukaryota > Metazoa > Chordata > Actinopteri > Cypriniformes > Botiidae > Botia > Botia kubotai. Next base: position 26,705 of record JAZGTI010001052.1, on the reverse strand, counting down.
TTATTGCATGACCTATACAATTAGCAATGACAGCACATTTACAATGTGTAAACAAAACAATTGTCTCATTAAACGGAGACAAAAAAACGATTAGCACGGTATAAACTTCTGGTTTTCTTGCCACAGCTGACTGACTGGTTTATTCTGCAAACAAACAGTAATGATTTATGAGAGTGGCATTTACCTGGTAGAGCTGCACTACCAGCAGGATGGAGGCCCAGGAGGTATTAAAAAAAGCAAAGAAGAAGATGTAGAGCACCCAGGAGGAGCAGCCCATCAGAGCAGTGACTGCGCCCCACACACCCTCCTCTGCATAGTGAAGAGGACAGTGTTTGGTCCAATCTGCACAAAACACACAGCTTTAGTATTCTCTAGTCAACGCTGAGTTGTTAAGCATTAAAAAGACAACTGCATTTAATCAACTGCTTTTTATATATGAATGTATGTGTTTTGGTGACCAACATATGATGCTGCCATAAAACATCCACATGCCGAGGAAGTTCAGAGCCACTAGGAAAAGCACGAAGTATGAGTGATTTCTAGCCCCTGGAACAAGTCAGGAAACAATGAGGTTTGAAATAAGACATATGTAATTATTGATAATTATAATATACCAAAGTTGTCATTTTTTGCATGTTACCTATGCAGCCATTGATCCAGATGGAATGGTGGTCCTGTTTTGCGATGCAAGCGTTACAGGAAAAGCAATGATTGGCTCTTACTGGCTGCCTCATCTGCAAAACAAGCACCTTTTAAAAAGCCATTCTAATGCACTGATGTCAGATCTGTGTTACAAATCCTTGTTCTCAGTATGTTGTTTTGATCAGAGTATCACACATACCCGTGTTTAAACTGCACTGTTATAACTTACCATACATGAAGTACAAAATATCCTTGGATCCAGACAGCCTGCCTCTGCCAGAACCACAATATTCTATGAAGAGATGCATTATATATGAGAACTCAAGGAGTGTCGCAAGACCATTCAAAATAATCCAAGAAAAACATTTGCTTTATAATGATCTAGTTTATTATTGACAGTTGGTATTGCGGAACTACTAACATTGTGTTTTTTGTCATTGGCAAGTACATATATTGGATAAAAGTACATAGATTGGAAATCACGCGAAATCAGTTTTGCCTGATGTCTTTTTGTCTGATGCCTTTTAACCTGAGTCAGTTTTGCCTGATGTCTTTTTGTCTGATGCCTTTTAACCTGAGTCAGTTTTGCCTGATGTCTTTTTGTCTGAAGCCTTTTAACCTCTTGCCTAATTGTACGAGGTGTTGTGTCAACACTACTGATACAGACTGATGTAAACTGGCTCAACCAATAGTGTGACTTTGGGGTGGGGAAAAAAAGTATTTTCACACTTTCAAAAGCATCTTTATCTTTAAAAACCCATCAAAGATGTCAATCACAAGAAAATACCTTTTTCTTATCCTCCTCAGTTGCCTTAATGATGCCAGGGTCTGTCCTGCAGGAGCGGAGGTAGTAATACAACAGGGCTGTGATGTTTATGGTGAAAAGCATTTGGACTGTTGTGCTAGTTATATGTGAGAACTTGTGTTAAGGGGATTATGGAAACCAGGGAGATATCATTTGCATGTTCTTTGGATAATGAATGTCGTATTAACAGCAAAGCAGAATTTTAAGTAATTTTATGCAAAACAAAAAAAAAATTAATGATTATGCAAACAGCGAACTGTCTTTCTGCTAGTTCACAGACATGATACTTTGGATGGAGAATTACATTCATAGCATAACACTATAATACACATTCGACATGAGATATCACTTTATCACACGAGAGAGGCATATTCATGATTCTAAAGAGAATAAATCTATTTTATCATTATTAGAGGAAATTGTTATTATATCAAAACATTATAGATGATTATTGTAAACACATACCCCAGGAAACCTTATCTTTCTAAATAACTCCTTGGGATTCATCTGACTGTCTGTAAATGTGTCATATGAGTGTATTTGACTGGATGTTTTGCATGAGGTGAAACATGAGCTAGATAATATACATGTCATGGCTAGAATAAATTAAAGTGTGTGTGATTTTGAAATGGGTGTGTGTGCAGGTGAAAGGATATCAGGCATAAACCACAAGCCCCAGGTGACCACCATCCAAAATACAGAAGCCATGAGACCCGTCGAGGGAATCAAAGATCGTACTGCCACAGTTGCAAACTGCCTGAAGAGACAAACCAGACACACACACACACACAATAGCATTATGACACTAACATACTAGAAGTAGAAATAACAATAGACAACAGAACTAACATCTCTGTGGTAGAGCGTTATTGAACCCACTCCCCCGCTGCCCTGCACTTAATGTTGCAAATTAAAGCATGCTTCAAGAATTAACAGTGCTATTTATTGTTCTTTCACTAATACCCTGCCTAACAGATTTATCATTTATGCCGCACAGCAATTTGTACTTCAATTTCAAAAGTGCCGTTTCATTGTGCTTAAAGTGTCCTCTTGTGGAAGTCAAAATTATTGCCTAGTCATTAACTTATTCATTCTCTCAGCTGGATGTATTAGACAAATGCCAATAGCAATAAAAGTTAAATCAACACATTGCAGAAAATAAATATCTTGCTCTTTAATTAATGTATGAAGTAGGGTTAGTTTAGGGGTTAAGTAGGGTTAGTTTAGGTTAGGTAGGGTAAGTATATTACATGCTCTGAGGAAATGAAAGTGGTGCTTGTCCATGTAAAACACACTGCAAACAATGATGGGGTGTTATGGCTGGTCGTTCGGGACACTGGAGGATGTTGCTTTTGGTTGCTAAGGTATTAAGCTGAGTGAATGCTTTATTCAAAAGCAATAATATCAGGTTCTCTACACTATTCTGATCTAAATACATATTCAGTTAATATGTAATTAGGTAAAAATACAGTGAATAGTCAATAATTGTGTTCAGGGTCAAAAGTGCATGTCTGTGTGTTTGATAACTGTAAAACTTCACCTTGAAGTGAGATTGACCACAGCCATAATGCAGGCCAGCAGCACCCCCTTCAACAGCCAAGACTCCGTCCTCATGTCCACTATGGCACCAATAGCCCCGACCACAACAACACTAAACACACACTGTAGATAAACCTGAAACACAGAAATACACACAATCACAACAACACTAAACACACACTGTAGATAAACCTGAAACACAGAAACACAATCACAACAACACTAAACACACACTGTAGATAAACCTGAAACACAGAAATACAATCACAACAACACTAAACACACACTGTAGATAAACCTGAAACACAGAAATACACACAATCACAACAACACTAAACACACACTGTAGATAAACCTGAAACACAGAAATACACACAATCACAACAAGAAAACACACTCATTATCACAACTTCTCATTTCATAAAAGTCTAAAATCAGGCAGAAGAACATGGGTCAAAAGAAATAAGTGAAATGTTCTTCTTTACTAAAAGCCTAACAATGGAGAATTCTCCAGAGCTAAATATAATTAATGTAAAAAATGTCTGCTTTTTAATTCATTGTGTGTGTGTGTAAGAATTTTCAATTATAATCATAAAAACCAGGAACCGCATGGAATTCTTCAATTAAACCATTTTAACAATTAAACTACATTTTTATTTGTACATTTTCCAAAGACACTGTAAAATGCTGTGAGTGGTTGGCAGGAATTTAACACAGCTGCTAAATGTGCTTTTAACGCTTTTAAATAAAGAAAGCAATATGACAGGAAGCTGAGCGTGATGTGTGTGCGTGTGAGTGTTAGTGTACCTTGTATTTATTGAGAACTTTCAGACACATGGAGTTGGACTTGACTCGTTCAGCCTTCACTACACTGAGCATGTGAATAAGCAGAGGGCTGTGCACCTGGTGTGCCAGGTCAATGGCAGTGTGACCCTGAAACACAACAAGATAAAACCCCCACAAACAGAATGAGAGCAAGTATGAACCGAGCACGCCAGTTTAGAACCAGTTTTACAGCTATGAAGCAACACCAGTCTTTTGTTCTGCTGCTTCAATGGTCATTACGGTTTCTGACTTTAGCAAGCAGACATATAATAACATGTTATAAGCCATTTAATGTCATTTCAGAAGGTAACAATTGTGTGACAGGATTTTATGAGGCAACAATACGGCTAAATATAAAAAGGAAATACAAGCATAGAAAATTTCACATATTATTTTTGATTATATTATTATTTCTTTTAAATGTTTTGGGTGTAGAACAGGTAATCATACTTTCTGTTTTCCGCTGTTAATCTGATCAACTTTTATATCTGACCTGTTGATCCAACCGTAAGATTATTCTGAGAGCGGCTTACATTGGCATTCTCTAGATCAACGCTCGCTCCGGCCTCCAACAGGATGTGGGCGGCATCTACGTTGCCGGCCAGTACAGCACAGTGTAGAGGTGAATTTCTGTTCACTTTATCCACAGCGTTCACTGAAGCATTGCACTTCAACAGGAAGTTTGTGGGCTCAGGTCTATGTTTTAGAAGACCACAGTGTGTTAAAAAAAAATAAAAAGAGAGAAATATCACAGAAATAAAAGAAGCATTTTAACCACAGCTTCTGAGAAAACATTTCAGGATGCATCTGTTACACTTCAGTTATGTGCATTTGACAGAATTTGACTAGTATTGCTCTAGTTTATGAACAGTGTCCACTGATTCGATTGAAATTCGATTTTACCCGATTATTTTTTGTGCCGCCAACATCAATGATGTTTGTCCATTTATGTCTGGGGAATCCACTTCCTAAAACAGAGGAAACAGAGGTTACAGAATATGTATGTTTATTCCACAGGCAAAACAACGTGCATATCATAATTATGCAAATATAAATATATACAAAATGGCTTGCATTACTTAGTATTCAACACTTTCATTGTAAAAGGTCAATGTGTGTTGGTCACACCTGTCCTTTAGCCATTAGATAAGCGGCGATGGGCATATGCTGGAAGAGAACAGCCAGGTGAAGACCACGATACCCCTCCCCATCTGCTAATGACGGGTCAGCTCCGTAACGCATGAGCTGAATGACCATAGACAAATGCCCCTGTCTGTTGAACAAACAACCAACGTCACAATCACATCACATGATTTACACATAAATGAAATGTCTACTATTCTATCATTCAAATCTAAGCCATTTCTGAATGTCAAATGTTTTACTTGAAGATTTAGTCAGTTTTAATCCTTTTACTGAAACTACACATTGGCTTCAGTAAAATGTTCTGGCCAATTTCTTGGTCATTTCTTTGCTAGTTTTGCAACATATAGCGTATATGACAATTCACCTCATCATCTGGAAGGATATATGCAATGCTCACCGTATGGCCCAGTGTAGTGGAGTAGAATTCAGGTCACCACCTAGGTGGTCTATAATGGCACCTTTTGATATATAGTACCTATGAAATGAAGCACAACATTCTTATGTGAAAACATAACTTACTAACTTAATTAACTTACAACAATCTTGAATACTAAGAAAAGTTAAAGAAGTGTTCTAAGCCTCAACTGAATAAACCAGACAAATCTTACTTGACGATATCTGCTCGGTTATTAATGGCAGCCCAGTGGAGTAGTGTAACATTCTCCTTGTCAGGTTGTCGGACATCATACCCAGCTTCCACAAGTTCTTTACATCTCTCAAAAGCACCAAACCTACAATTCAAAAATGTGTTTATGCATCAGAATTGATTGTTCAAGTTCAAGGGAGCTTTACGTGGACACAACCAAAGAAACATGTCGTGCCCCACAAGCTAGTACATAAAAGTAATCTCACTATACAATGATCTCGATTACATTTATATAACTATACATATACCTGACAAATACATACAGGCCATTTAAAGACTTCTTTAAAGAGGTTAATGGAAAGATTTAGTTATTCTAAGATTTTTCTAAGATTTTAAGAGTGTTTGTGTTGCACATCACAGAAGATAATGTCACATCAATATTTCAATTGTAAGAGAAAACTGGTTCATTTAGAGTTTTTTTGCACCGTTTGTTTTCCTACTTAACACTACTGTACATTAATGACACATCAGTGTATAAATTATTGATGAGATTGCATGTTTTATCCTATAAGAAGATGTTTCTCTTAATTATGCATACATTTTCAATGACAGATGATTTGAACTGTAAGATCACATAAAGGTTGAGAGAGGGATTCATGGCTTGTAAGCAGAAGTGTGGTGTAAGAGTTTGAGGGTGCTGATGGTTTCTCCTGTGATGCTGACAGAGCTTCTGCAACAACACACTGAAAATGATTTGTTCTCAGAAGAGCTCCATGATCTGGAGAAAGGTGGACTTCAACCTTGCTCATGAAGACAGTTTATTTATTGTACATGTACTGTACGGTAATGTATTGTACATGTGCATTTAGTATTTATGCAAGATTATGATCTGATGCATGATTATAATGATTCATCTATTATATATAAACAGCATTCAGTTATCTTTAGAGAAACATGTAGGTATACTTTAACTTTACCACTGATATTAAGTTATAGATATTAAGTAATATTAAGATATTAAGTTTACCCCTTTCTCCACTGTCTTGCCCTGCCCCATCCCACGCCAGCCGCTCTCCTCCCTCAGCTATTTACGTTGCATTTTTAAGTGTAACAAAGTAACACTTGAACTTAATAATATCTGCTCTCCTAAACTTAAGATCAGTAACTTCATAATATTACTGTATCTATATTACATTGCACGGCAGTGAGTCTTACTGTGTTGCTTTGACAATATCCCATGAGCTGCTGTCCTCTGGTTGGGAAAATTGTCTTGGCTGCTGTGTTGGATCAAGAGGTCCTGGGACAAGTGGGCCATGAAAGCCAGGCATGAAACTACTAAATCCAGGTCCTCCATGACCGTGGCTGTGGGAGTGGCTGCTGTGTCCATGGCAACTGTCACCCATGTGACCATGGGAGTGGCACTGCAAAATATGACAATCCTGGTCATTTCTGACTCAGGTTACTGCCTAAATAATAAGCTTCAGTTCAACCTATTATAGTAGAAATGTGCGTACTGTCATCAGTGCATGACATCATTCATGCTTCATACATGTAAGTACACAACCTCTGGCTCATCATCTCAAAACTGCATTAGACCCATAATTATGTCATTCGTGGAAGTTCATATTCATTTAATGATCTTAATATGGCCATTCATTCTTGTCTAGCAGGTCTCACAATCAGCAAATGTACAATATATACAGTTTGAGTTGGCTCACTACCTTTATATGGAAATATTTGTTCTAACACACATGTATATCCTAACACGTCGTGTATTAGCACAATACACACCCGCGCACCCACACAATCTAACGCACACAGGTGACCAGTTAGCATTCATGGCTAAGTTAGCTTTACAGGTCTGTCGGTAATTTGAAATGTAATGGAGAACCCAGATGATAATTTTCTCACTTACACCGTCACTGTCTGTCCAGTTCATCGCTGCGTAACCTTATCCGTGACTGATCATGAAGAATCGACCATTTACTCTGACAGGGAGTTATGTACCAAGCGGGGCGTGCGTTCACTGTCTCCACTTCCACTTCCTGGATACGGGTGATGAATCCAGCGCTCTGATTGGTCAGTTTGTTTCAATGACGTTACTCCAGTTTACATTTTCTCTCTCTGTCATGCAAGAACATTGTACAAGTTGTAAGGTGGGAAATGTAAAGTTTATCATAACATCACGTTATCTCACACATTCTCTGAATCATGTACCTGTTAAACGTGATGTTCAAGTTAAGTGTGTGAGACCATGTAAATAAGATTTTCTCCTGTTTTCATTTGTGTGGAGTTGAAAATAATAAACTGAAATTTTCCAGCTGTGTCCATACACTAACAAAAGGTGTTATTAAGTACCAGAATGAACATTTTCAACTTTATTATCCACAATGGCTATTCTTTGAAAACCTTGGAGCTCTGTGCAAATATTTGGGTACTAAATGTCATAACTATATTTATTCAGTGCTAGTACACCTGCTATCACCACCTGATACAACCTCTCTAGCATTGTGCAATCATAGGATTCCCCCCATGTTAAAATTCACACTGACCTTAACTATTAAGGCTTGTATAGAGTTTGCATTAGCCTGTTGACTTTGGTTTGATATTTACTTATTTTGCATGTACTTAAGCATTTGCGTTGGCTGGCTAAAACATATATTGCTTGCCCATATAAAACATGCAACACTTTTGTTTTATAAACAGTTATTTAAACACTTTTAAAGTGTGTCGTATACATGCTATAAATATAACTGGGCCAATATAAATGTCACTATATGCATATTTTAAGTAGATTTATTAAATTTTTGGAAACAAACAAATAAACCCTTTCTAATCTTCCATATATTCACTTGAGAGTGAAATGTAAAGCAAATCCATTTTTTCCATTTTATATGTTCTTGTTGTAACATTTTGCTATATTAATGGAAACTCATTTAAATACATCCTTTAGAATTACTTAGATAATCAAGATCACTTTTAAACCATGTTTTTAATTTTCTAAATGGTAATGTTTATTTTGGTAACTCTGCTTCATTTTAGTATTATTCAAAACCTAAAGGTTTTCCCTCTTAACATCTAGTTAGGTTTTATGTGCAAATGCATCACCATGTTGAAAAAGGGAAAATAACTTTCCCTCCAAAAGTATAACCTCTGATTGGGTCACTTACCTCCATAGGTTGTGATATCCTCATGATTAAATTAGAATATCTTATGATGACAATACTCAGCTAAAAGGAGTCCTACACCGAGCCCTAAGCTTCAGGCTATGGCCCTGCCTTTCCATTTATTAAAGATCCTCTGCATCACATTACCTGTTCTCTCTCATCATTGCAACTGGACCAAACTGCATTAGCACACTCTATTTAATATGTGTGAGATCTTCAAGCTTCATGCTTGCCATATTAATGGATGTACTACCCCATTTTACTAAGATGTGTTATTGATGGTTCGTTGACCACCTGGCTCTTGATCTGCTAAATTTTTAATACTATTATAATTTGTACCCAAATTTGAGCAAACCCTGAAATAATCTCCATTTAGGGACATATTCATGTGTAAAAATGCTATAAAATATCATAAATATAGTTTGTTTATTGTAAAAATGCATGAGGTTTTCAACATATTTATAAGGATACAGATATTGCATTCCACACTGGAGGAGCAACTGATCACAAGATGGCAGTATATCCTGGCAACTTGCTATAGCTGCTTGCAGCTATATTTTAGAAATTCTTTTCTTCAGAAATTCTTTTCTTCATGAGAAATTCCTCTTTTCTTCTGCATTTTCTTCTTAAAAATGCCCTTTCTCCATGTTTGTGATCCCCAGTACCCTGAGAGTCAGAGACCACTAGATGAGGTGTGTGAGTGAGACCACGAGGAGGACAAAAAAGTCAAAGAGGAGTGGTCCAGGACGATGACAGGATGACAGCTCCAAAGATGAGATAAAGAAGGAAGTTATGGTTCATGTCCTCTCAGCACAGAGGACCAGTGAAGTAGAGGGAAAGGTCCTGTAATCCACCTACCTTTCACCATACATTACATGCATGGATATTGTTTTGGACAATGTTATGACACTATGATGAAGAACTGATGATGTTATGATGCAGAACTGCATTCATAAAACAGATTATAACATCTGTATAACAGTGACTATCAGCACATCAATCCCAAACAACAAATACTGTCTTCCTAATATAGTTGTATATTGAATCATATGCATACCCAGCAAACACAGAACGTTGTCTCAATATAGCAAACCTTTGACGTTGTACTAACATAGTCAAAAGGAAAAAATATTTTATATTACATTATATCATATTTTACAATTTGCTTAAATGAAACTTGTGTTGTCTTTATGTTGATCTGAACTGGATGGATTTTATTAGTGCTGCTAAAAAATGCTTTTGCAATAGGAAAGAAGGTTACTGCAGGTCTTTCATCATCAGCAACTGTTCCTGTTCCCACCAGCACACAGTTAAGAATGTTAACAGAAGCCTGTAGATAAACATCAGAAGGGTTGAACTGTGGGTGAATCACAGGCATCGTTCAGCGGTTTTAGGTATTTGTAGGTCTTGCGGTACCTCACAAGCGCTTCATATCAGAAGCTCTCAGAGATATCGAGAGCTCTGCAGACCCACGTCAGCTTCAGAGCATTTAAAGGTTTTAGGATTGAGGCTAGATATATAGATATATAGCATATGTATGAACTGGCTATTCACGAGACTTTGTTAGATCCTAAGCAGTGTGTTTCTTTTGTTATCTTTTAGGGGAATCTGATTATCTCACTCTTTACAAATAATCATGTGATTTGATCACATGGAGAAGTATAGAGGTCATGCAGACATCAGTTGAATAGTGTTTCTTTATTTTTAATATTCTTTCCTGCCTGAATGTGTGGCAGTATAATGTTTTTCCTAGTATCTATATCCTGTACCCCACTATAGACTATGAGATCCGGTTCAAAGCCACAGTGCCCTGCTCAGAGCCCAGCTGCCCACTGAGCTGTAACTGTGAAGTGCTGAAGGGTGAGGACTGAAGCACATGAGGCACACAGCAGTCTGTGGCCAGGCGAGAGGCTAGGACCCCAAAAGACATAAGAAAACTAAGTTTTGTCACACTTAGAACTAAAGTTCTTTCCCTTTATGTGTTTTCTCACTAAAAAAGTCCATGTTTTTGACGTACTTTTTAAATTGTTCTCCAGAAACAATTAAATCAAGAAAATAACATTGTTTTAACGTTCTGTTTCTCCGTAAATGGCCCATTGGAGGTCTTTTGTTTCTTGGTTACTACAGCTGGTTGACCACTGCTTAAACTGTACTATACTAAGTGTGGTGACCTTCATGCTGTATTAGGTAGACATGTTCTTCTGTACAATCCAACATTAGCTCTCTGTTAGGAGCTCAAGGGACCCGTCTATATTTGTCCTTTTTCACTCTGGAATCAACCCTCCATTTGTGAGATAAAAATACAGTGTGCATTGCAATTTTCACTCAAGTTGTTCTGCAGATAATGTAATTTTTCATAATTTTGTATTGAATTCGAAAAATAAGGTATTTTATTTGACGTTTGAGCTATATTATGAACGTTGTTGCGTGGCAGCGCAAAAGGATGAGAGTTCGATTCTCATTCTGATAAAATATATAACTTGCATGCCCTATAAGTCGCTTTTTATAACACCGTCTGTCAAATGCGTAAATGTATGAACTACTGAAGGTAAGAAAGTACGACACATGCGAACTATTTCAATATGTCGCAAGGAAGTGGGTTAAAAAGTGTAAACAAGCCAGTGTCCTCTCTTATTGGAGGATGGTTTGGACGTGTCCTGTGAGGTCATCCCCATGGATGTGATCCCTGCCTTCCGGAGAAGCTCTGGAATGACGCCACCCTCTCGCTCCTCCCTGCCGCAAACTCGACGCTCGCGTTCATTTCATTCCTGCGCTCATTCCGCGCGTTCCTCGCATCGCGATCTGTGCGGCAGTGATTCATGTTCACATTCCTGGTCGGCCCAGAGACACAAGAATGACTTTAAACAGTTTACAAAGATAAACTGTGTGATCTATAGTCTAAACTATAAAGAGGTCGAACTTAAAACATGCAATAAGTAAACCGGACCTTAAGGTAGGTTTAAAGGTAATTTAGCCGTTATGGTATGCGCATGGTTTATGATAAAATGATTTTATGGATTAAGTTGGGGCAAATGCAAACCGTAATGCTGTTTTGATATAGTACAAGAGGGGTCGGGCTGAAAGTATCTTTAGTGGGATTACAGTAACAGGGTGCTTTCACTTTGTGCACCGACACGCTGTGACAGCACGAATATCTGAAGCCCTCACCTGACGCGCTCGCGCGTAGTACTGTACATATACAACCATATACGCGTCTTTTTTGGGGGGGGGGGGGGTGTAAATTGGACAAGATGACAGATCCAAATATTGCTGTTCTCTCCTCTATAGTTGGTTTTGCCGGGAACATTTCCTAGCATTTTTGGAAATATATTATTCGGCTTCTGCACAAAGCTCCCACGTAAGTACACACACGAGTTTTCTGCTTTTCATGTTATGTGACAACTAAACTTGCGCCTTCATATTAAACATCATGACGATCGCTTTATTATTTAACAGCTACAGAACCCGGAGTATTAATGCTTGTCTCTTGTTAAACAACATCAACTCTAAGATCTTACACAACTTTAGACAGGTACTATAGCTCAAGAAATATTTGTTGACTCTTGCGAATACAAACGTAACGCAATTTATTTGGTCAAAGCTAATCCTATTACGTCATTTGCATTGTTTGGGATTGCCTAAACGGTTTGTTTATGGAATCACATTGAGCTGCAGCGTAACGCGTTTGGACTTAATAAGCGAAAACGCGCAGACGCACGGCGGCAGATACAGTGATATTAAGTCACTGACAGTGATATGTATTTCTAACCATAATGGACGGCGTAACAGCCTAGCACTGCATCCCAATAACATCTCTATCCGAGAGACGTTAACTCTATCCGAGTATAACTCTATCTGAGTTATGACACAGCAACGTGTTTATTAACCATTTATTTACTCTATACGAATTAAATAAAAATAATATGCAGGTCACATGGACCTGTAGCTCTTTTCCTGTAGTTGCGCGTTCACACCTCCCGCTGCCCGGAATAACAACAATTACAAAATAATCACATTTTCATAATAAGCGGATTTAAAGAAAGAGTTATCATTAATTTATGTTTAACCTGTTAAATTTATATAATCAAGACGATTATAAATATTTCCTAACAAAACTTACAGTTGTTATTATTACTATTAAAAATATTAGAATAAAACAGTGTTAGTCACCACTATCATCATAAAATAAATACAAAATGACCAAAAGCTTATGAAAGCTCCTTAAATTGTTTAGATTTAAAATACATTTAATTATAAAACTTTAAAGTGGAATAAGATTGTCAGCAAATTGCATAAAGGATAGTTTTAAAGGTTTTTTTTCGTAACCTCACTAATATTGTTTTGTTATTGTTTTGTATAAAATGTGCTTTATGTTGTAGCATCTGTATATAGTTTAATTCCAAAAATAAAAATGTTATGACTGAACTTAATCACATAAATGTAAAGCAGTTAAAGTTATTTTAAAGAGTCTAATTGGGGAGAATTGGCTCCTTTAGGACACTTGCATGGTTTCACATTATACTGTGAATAATATATAAAAGTTATATTTAGTCAAATGAATTTATCTGTTAAGGTGGTTAATTTCTATTTGGAGATTCTGCCCGCTGCACTGCTGTGGGGTTTTAATTCATGTCCGGAAACAAGTTCCTTTATTGTGAAGAAATGAAGGAAAAACACTTGAAGTTAATTACTGTCTTATATTTCACAGCAGCTCTTTTATAAGACGGGTCGGAGCGACACAATGAGTTGTTTGTGTCCTCTAACTGGGTCATTATCATGTAGTACAGTAAACAGACTGACCTCTGTCAGATGCAGCAACTCACAGTTAATAGAGGCAAATCTGCTTGTGGTGTGACAAGCAGGCATAGCAAAACATCTTCAGTTGGATGCAGTGCAAAGAGCAGTTGATATAACCCTGCCTGTCAGTTTCCATTAACAATATAGAACATTTAACTCTAGAGATTATGTTGAACCTCAGACTGTTAATCAGATGAGGTCTGATGAGGTTAATCAGATGAGATGTATCTGACAGCTCAGTAGCTCTTGGCATGTTATTACAGAAACAAACATAAACAGTGACTAAAAGTCTGAAACTTAAAGGGGTCATTATATAGCATATATGAGGTCTTGGTATCAGTAATACACCCTCCAAGTTTCATAGCTTAAAACATCCTTTATATCAAAAACAAAAGTATTTATATAATCATCCTCCAGCAAGACAACAACACAACAACACATCATTGCCTCGTTGGCTCCGCCTGCAGTCGTTCAATCAGAACGTGACAGAACAACAGTAACATCATCTTGTTTGGGATGAATCCACTACGATATCACACAACAGGCTGAAGAACACTTTGGAGGAGCGAGTTAATCTGAAGGGCGTGTTAAACTCACAATATGATTGTGACAGCAGTCACATTGGCTAAGACGTTAGCCAACCATACACGTTAACAATTGAAAATTCTTACAGGTAAAATGTAAAGATATATAATATGTATGATATAAAACTTTGTTAAATATTTAGTATGTACAATATTAATAAATTAAATTATATTATATTCAATATAATATTTAGTATGTACAAAGCTTTAAGCAGTGGAACCTGGCAGAGGCAAAACACAACTGTTGTAACTGATATTTGTAACTGATTTAGTTTTTTCTGACACTTTACAGTAAATGCAATTTTCTTGTTGACTTACAGGGGACGTAAAATGTTTGCCGTAAAATGTTTTTCAAATTTTCAAATTGTCTTAAAATCCCATCTTGTCATAAATATTACATTTGATTTGAGAGGCAAAACCATTAATTTCAATATTTTATGTTTGACTGGTGCTTCTGAGCATGGCAGAGAAAGAAAGCAATCATTCAGTTATAATGAAACAGAACAGGTGCATTGCTCAGACACACTGGATTGGGTTACCTGTGTAAAGGATTGTGGGGACCAGTCAGCGCTTCCCACAAGAGAAATTCTTATTAAATACATAGTAAATAATGGTTTTTGGAAAATGTAAAAATGTTCATTTTCGTGCGAACTGTTCCTTAAACCCTCAGGGCAGGAAATGGGGCTACTGTCTCGTCTGCTACTTGTGCCATCAGTGTGATGGGCCAAACATGGCACCTGAATGTGGCGCTTTGGAGGCGGGTGAGGAAAGTTGTTTTGACAGGCCCTGTAAATCAATCTAGCATTCTGGCTAGCAGAAATTGATCCCTAAGTGTCCTGTCGATGCAGCACCAGGCAGTGGGTCTCAGTTAGAGCTGGATTCTATCAGAGGGTTTTGCAGCATCCAACCTCACTGGTTTAAAGAGGCATGAAATAGACACTTTAGGTCTTGCCAGCAGGAGAGATCTGTCCACTCTGCTGGAATGTTTTTTTAAATGAGTCCAGAGAGACTCGATCATTGATTTATCAGCGCTCTGAGATTTCAGATTTATTCATGAAACCTGGTTTCAGGAAAGTTCCAGTACAATACAGATCTATTGATTTCCTTTCTGAGCAATCAGAGATTCTTATAGAGTTTGTGGACTGAAGATTTCGAAAGCCTTTCAAATGTCATCTATATACCTGTTTAATTTCAAAAAGGTTTTTGTAGAAACTAAAATATGAGAACCATACAAAATATTTCAATCTCAAGAATCTGTGTCAGGGAGTATGACATAAGACGAAACATTTGAAAACATTGTTATGCAAATAATGCAACTGAAATTCTCTTTCCTGAATGATTGTTAAATTATCTTTCAAGGTTCAGCTGTTGCATTAACGCCATTTCAAACATTTCAAACGCCATTTCAGCGATAATGAATGTGTTAGGATGACAAGCACGGCATGCAGAACCTCGCTGATGTTCAGTTGCCATGAATATGCCTAATGTGATGCTGCTTGTTCCAAACAAGCACACTTGGAAATACAGCAGACATTACTGACATAATTAACTGGAGAAAATAAAACACAATATGTATTTAGCAATGATGCTGTATAATGATGCTATTAGCAACGATGCTATATAACTATAATGCAGTAATTATAGTTTTGGCTTCGAGGCTTTAAATTCTGTGGGTCATTATAGGGTAATTCACTGAATCATTATTGCACATTCAGAGATAAAAAAACACAGAAAATTACATTTCGGCCGTCTGCCATCACGCTGTGTCAGAGCCATGAGCCGCTCTCATTGTTGACTGCTACCCCCTTTATCTAACTAATAAGACGATTTCCATGCTGAAGAAGAGCAGAGAAGAACTGCAACTGTTTTCACAGGTGACATTATGGTCCTTTAGAAGCTGTGATAATTCGGGTTTTAACAGGCTGTGAGACACTAGATGTGAGGAGGAGGAAGATGCTGAAATTAGTGGAGAGACACTCAGCTCGCACCTCTGGATGTTCCGGGCTGATGTCTTGGTTTTCCACACTTAGAATTTATGACAGATAAGTGAATTATAAGGACTTCGTCTTTTTGGCTCTGATCCAGTTTCATGAGGCTTGGCATGAGGGTTGTGCATTCTACAGTCCCATTGTTGAGGTGCTTTCGTGTACAAATCTTATAATATGATTAGACTACATATTAAAAACCTATGTCTGGATATGTACTTACAAACCACTAGACTGTAAAATGTTTGTCAGGTAACATAAAAATGTGCTTCCTGTTTGGGTTTAAACATTTTTAAAAGTTATTCACGTAAACAATGTTAAGATCCAACAGGATGTTAATAAAAATTTAGATTAATAATTTATTTAGGTTCTAAGCTTATTTTGTTATTATTTTGTGACCCTATGAAATCCAGGCTAAAGTATCAGTAAGTGTCAAGTATGAGAAGTATCTAATGAGATTAGGAGCATCAAAGTTTGATTTCAGTATTTCACTTGATTGATGATTTTAATCTTTGACATGAACTCAGTCAAGATTAAAGACATCAAGGATATATTTTAACAGGATTTTTTTTTACATTATGAAGGATTATTTCATGTGAATAACAGTTTATCACAAGAAAATTACTTCAGCTGTGTTTTCACAGACAGGGTCATGTTTTATATTTCATATTTTATATGATATATTTGATATTTGATGTATTTATGCTTCAGTCTATTCTTAATCTCTTTGAGAGCATAAGTCCTTTAAATATGATAATGATCCATAATAATTTGACATATTAATGACAAGTGGATGCACATGTCTTTAATGTATGCATCGTATTTACATGAGTATTCAGTATTCAGTAGAGTATGAGTATTCATTTATGAGACCCATAAGTGATGCTAGATACAACTAGAGGAGTAAGCTTTATTTGCCAAACTTTATTTTGGCATGAGAACTCCTGGCTTGGAAGCATACCTGCTAGGGTACTGTAACTGGCTGATGGGGCGTGGCTATGAAGTTATATTGTCACCATTTGATGCTGCTTGCTAAGCTGAGTTATATGAGCCCACCTCTAGGTGTCAAAGATATTCTGATACGGAGCTATGACATCACAAAAGTCAGCCCAATGTTAGGTCTATGGAATATTTGACCACTTTATCACACTCCCAAAATACATCATGCACCTGCTCGCTTATTAATGTCATAGCACACCTCTCCTCAATAAGCCAATCAATTTGACTCCTCATTCATGGGTCTAAGACAAATGGTGCAGGACAAGTTACATATCGAAATTTTGTCCAGATAAAGAAGTATGTAAGAGAGTAATAGAGATGCTTTGCTTCGCAAGCACCACTAGACTAGATTAACAAGATTACATTTATTATCACTTTCAGAATTCATCTTAGTTTGCTCCAGGCTTTGGCTTGGAGGCCTCAACCGCCATCATTGATCTCAGCAGCTGGAGTGGCAGTGAAAGTTCTGCCGATGACATTGAAGGAATGAGTGACTCTGCGGATAAGCTGATTGACAATGACGCAGAGGGGGTGTGGAGCCCTGACATAGAGCAGAGCTTCCAGGAGGCGCTGGCTATCTATCCACCCTGTGGACGCCGCAAAATTATCCTGTCGGATGAAGGCAGGATGTTTGGTAAGACAACATTTCTGTATATGAACATTTCATCATACTCTTTACTAAAGACAAACTACAGGTGAGGTCAGAGACAACACATTTCATCATTCATTCAGTAGCTGAGAGAAGCACGCAAAATGAGTTTAAGCGCTTTTGGAAGTAATATTAAATGGTAGCACTGTGTTTCCCTCTTTCATATTAATCATGTTTACTCTTAACCAGCCACCATCAGTGGTTGCTTTGCTTTTGTTTTTAGAGCCCAAGCACAGAAGGTGTGAGGGATTATATTTTAATTGTTTTTTAGGGTTTTTGTGGCCTTTGGGTTCCTTAACATGCACATAAAAGTCGTTGGCCATTAGGGCCGGGCAAAGGCCTGCTTTAATCATGACAGTTGACCAAGGTTTGTATTAGGACCAAGGAGTATTAACAATACCAGTGAGCTGCAAAGGTGCAGACTTGTGTATCTGTAATGGTTCTCTTGGTGCTTTAATGAAACACAGCAGCAGAATGAGATCCCCTTCGAGTGGTCATTCATGCTAATGAAGCACCCTGATTCACTGGGGTTTGGATGATTTTTTGTTTTAGGGCATCAGGACTCACACAGTTTCCTAAATGGTGTCCAGAAGCCTTTATCCTTGATACAATGCTGACTGCACGTCTCTCAGCTCATACAAGGAGAACTGAGGAGAGGCACCGCAGGATCACACACATTCACTGTGCATCCTGAGTACCCTTAAGGCTTTTGTTCCCTTGGCTGAATTCAGTTAATTAGCAACAGTCACTATAGCAACTGACTCACTTCAAAACAATGTCTAACTTTGCAAAATACTGTTTACCTGATGGGTTTCCTGCCCAGTTTCAGACGTTAACTGTGACCGCAGTGGAAAATATCACAACAGCTGCTTAGTGATGAGAGAAGCATGGAAGAGAGTGGCAGTCCAGCAGAAAGAAGCCAAGATGAACACTTACATGACATCATTTACCTGTTTTCTGAGTCTCCATAACGTGAAACATTAACACATGAGTATGTGACACATTGTGGAGGGCGATTGTGCTTCCTTTCTAAATATTGTCTTAAAATGATACAGTGAACAATGAGAATTCATGATACAAAATGAAGTTTGAAGCTTGTTACTCTTGGAACATTGATGAAAGACTTTAAGATATGTTTATTTGTGAGTTCACCTGGCATTGCATATGTAATTTTATACTTTTTTGATAATTTGTAACTTTAAACTGAACAGAAGTATTAATCATTAATTTAAAATTCAGCTTGTGACTTTGGGCTTCATCTAAAATTGTGTTGAGTTGTTTTTTTCTCCACCCTTACTCATATTGTGTATTGTGTACTCATATTTACCCTAAATCATATTGTGTCATTTCAACTATGACCATAGGACAAAAGAAAGTTAAATTATAGCGCTGTCACCCTAACTTAGGCTGGACAGGTTTGCCAGAGTTACCTGTGAGGTCTTGTTTTGACATGTTATTACAGATGTGCAGTGTGCTCAGTCATCTCATCAGTGTCGAATTGACATCTCCAACAAGCACTAAGTGGCTGTTGGTTTGCAGGGCTGCTGTGGATCATTTAGGCCTAATGAGCAAGCCTGGCCTCCTCGTGGGTCTGCCAGAGCACTGTTCCCAGACCTGCCTCGGCTGCGGCCTGACTCCGCTCAAACTGATGGCGCGCCCACGCTTCCCTGCTGTGGGGGTAATGAGTAATTCTTGGATCTGCTCAGGTCCCTGCTTCATTCATTTTCAAAATGCAGTAAACAGATGAAGAAACAGCTTGTGGCCGTTGGTTGAGACATACAGTAATGATGATTAGTCTCATTGCTGCATTCTTATCTGACTAAAACTATCTGACTAAAACTATCTGACTAAAATCCACCGAATGTCCCGCCTGGAATACCATGTTTCTAAAGGAAACAGCTCTGTGGATGTCTGTAAGGATAATACAAACTTCTTTTACACTTGTGGGATTTCTTCTTTTTGCTGAAATATTTGGAGTGGATTCTGAAAGTTCTGCTGTTTTCAAAAGAAGATTTAAGGGGACTGTTCTCAATTGATGCTGCAGTGACAAAAAATGTGCAATAGAGAACAAATGAGAGGAAAACAATCATGTTAGGTTTTAGCAGTAGGATTATGAATTAAGAGTAAAGTTGAATTGTTTTAAGATAAAAATTTGGAACTGAACAAACTATATTAAACAATTTTTTATGAAGTGTTAAAGGATTCAGGTATTCCTTATTATTCCCACTCACAGTCAATAATTGTTTGGCCGTGTTTTCAGAGTGATGGATGGATGGAAATGTTATCCTAAGCCCTCCTGGTTCAGTCACACTTAAAGCTCATTGTTAACATCGTTGTTGGGGCTTGTCAGCACCTGATGTTTTGTGCTAACTATTGAATAAGAATATTTGTGTTCAGTTAGACCCAGTTACTGAAATGTTGTAAAAGCACATGAGTCTGTCAGAGAATCAACACGACGTCACACTGTCTGTGTTGATTTGGGCTGATTGGAGGGCTGTAGGATTTGTGGCCAGAACGTGTTGACGTTTTGAGTTGTTTAAATGAGCTTGGGTCAAATGCTGCATATCCACACTGTTCCTGCCAGATGAATGGCAACATTTGTATGTAAGAGTAGTCCCCACATATTTTATTGTTTATCTCAAGCTCTGTGTTGGATCCTGTTGAAGGTCTATGCGCTTCTTTCAGTTTGCATTTGCTTGACGACTTTCTGCACATTGCATCTTCTCATTTTTGCCTGCCTGTGGTACAGCTTCATTTTCCTCACCTTGGAAGTTGCATCGGATAAAAGCTTCAGCTGAGTACCTAAATGTAAAAGTACTTCGCTCAAAGAACAGTGTAATGTTGATCCAGAGTAAGTTAGGAGGAAACATCAATTGTAGCCACATCAGTCCTGTTTATAAAGCTGTTATTTCCCAGAAAACAAGCGGGGCTCTATGGCAACCGTTGGCTACAGTTGGACAATTAAAGTGGCTCCTTACCTATAATTTGCATAATAGTTTGGGGATGGTGTCATGTTATTAACATATGAAAAGGCTAATCAGTGAAAGTGACCTATTTGTCAGATATGGTAACTCATACCAAAAATGTGACCTCTGCATTTAACCCGTCACTGGTGAGGAGTGAACACACACTGCAAGTCCTGAGTACGCACACACCCGGAGCAGTGGGCAGCACATTACTGCGCCCGGGTAGCAATTGGGGATTAGGTGCCTTACTCAAGGGCACTTCAGTTGCAACCCCCCATAGCTGGAATTGAACCAGCAACCTTCTGATTACAAGCCCAACTCACTAACCAGTAGGCCACAACTGCCCCATTAAATGATATGGCTGATTGGCTGATAATGGATGAATTAATCAGGGGTCATTGTGCCTTGCATCAGTAATTAGAGCAGCACAGAGGACAC
This sequence comes from Botia kubotai, assembly GCA_036877585.1. Classification (NCBI taxonomy): domain Eukaryota; kingdom Metazoa; phylum Chordata; class Actinopteri; order Cypriniformes; family Botiidae; genus Botia; species Botia kubotai. Next base: position 5,577 of record JAZGTI010001052.1, on the reverse strand, counting down.
AAGAATGTATAGAATTGCTATTAATTGAATATCACTACAAAACCAGCTTTAATTATTATTTAGCAGTGTGATAAATAAATATGTTTCTTCTGACATGACTTGCTCTAAGCAAATGAATGTCTGGATCTGTTTTTTTCATAGCAAAAGGCTTTGAAGAAATTTGATTTAATTATATTAAACTGAAAGACTTTGGAGTTCTTGGACTATTTTAATAATAATAGCGAGCACGGCCATGTTTTCATTTAAATTAAGTGTGTTTGTTCACTGGGAGAGACTGCCACATGATGCTTAGAAATTTGGCTTATGAATATGAATACAGGGTCACACATTTTAAAGTATTTTATTATTGAATCTGTTTAATTCATATCTCAAACTGAATTTTTTGTGAGCATGCTTTGAAACATTTCACTGTGAGAATAGCACTGAATAGAAGTGAACTGATATTCTGTCTTTCTATAGGTCGTAATGAGCTGATAGCCAGATACATTAAACTCAGAACTGGGAAGACGCGAACAAGAAAACAGGTAAGAGAATGCATCTGGTCCTGCATGCACGCTGCAGAACATGCGACTGTTTGCGCTTCTGTGGGAGGAACATTTTTAGCTCACACACAGATGCTAAAGAGCAGAAATAAAGACTTCTACTGATGACGGGGCGATAAATGCAAATTTTACTCATATTTAGATTTTTTTAAAAATCTGGTAAATATGATATACATATAGTAGAAAAGTGATTAAGACACTACAGATTTCAATGAAAGCTGCTAAAATAAATGGAAAAATCTCAATTAATCAAAATGTTACTTAAAACTTTTCAAAGCTTTGAAGTAATTGATTTATTTTGGTTTGAGATTAAATTTGTTTAATCTTTACAGCTGTAAGCGTGTATTTTACGGCTGTAAGCGTGTATTTTACGGCTGTGTCATTAAGATTTCGATTCTAAAGGAAGTGGCGAGTGTCTCTTTGTAGGGTGTTGTGACACACACCTAAAACAGTTCAAACAGCCCATTAGAGAGAACAGAGCGTATTGATTGTTATTTATAAATATATGCTTTATATTTATATATCTTATATATTTTATATAAGATTTATATTTATATATTTATAATATACACTGTAATATACACTATATACACTATATTGCCAAAAGTAGTCCCTCACCCATCCAAATAATTGAATTCAGGTGTTCCTTTCACTTCCATGGTCACAGGTGTATAAAATAACGCACCTAAGCATGCAGACTGCTTCTACAAACATTTGTGAAAGAATGGGCTGCTCTCAGGAGCTCAGTGAATTCCAGCGGGGTACTGTGATAGGAAGCCACCTGTGCAACAAGTCACACAGTCAATTGTCAGTGGTATTATAACAAAGTGGAAGTGATTGGGAATGACAGCAACTCAGCCTCAAAATGGTAGACCACGTAAAAAAAAGAGCGGGGTCAGCAAATGCTAAGGCGCATAGTGCGCAGAGGTCGCCATCTTTAAGCGATCAAAGCCACTGGACTCTAGAGCAGTGGAGACGCATTCTCTGGAGTGACAAATCACGCTTCTCAATCTGATGGACGAGTCTGGGTTTGGCGGTTGCCAGGAGAACGGTACTTGTCTGACTGTATTGTACCAATTGTGAAGTTTGGTGGAGGGGGGATTATGGCATGGGGTTGTTTTTCAGGAGCTGGGCTTGGCCCCTTAGTTCCAGTGAAGGGAACTTTGAATGCTTCAGCATAACAAGAGATTTTAGGCAATTCTATGCTCTCAACTTTGTGGGAACAGTTTGGGGATGCCCCCTTACAGTTCCAACAGGACTGCGGATGAGCGAGTTTGGTGTAGAAGTACTTTACTGGCCTGCACAGAGTCCTGACCTCAACCCGCCAGAACACTTTTGGGATGAACTAGAGTGAAGACTGCGAGCCAGACCTTCTCGTCCAACATCAGTGTCTGACCTCACAAATGGGTTCTGGAAGAATGGTCAAAAATTCCCATACACACTCCTAAACCTTGTGGAAAGAAGGTTCCCCTGCAAAGGGGGCCGACGTCATATTAAACCCTGTGGATTAACAATGGGATGTCACTTAAGTTTATATGTGTCTAAAGGCAGATGAGCGAATACTTTTGGCAATTTAGTGTATCTTCTCTGCTGCGATCTGGGGGACACTGTTGCTTCTGGGCATGTGGCCTTTTGATGCTGAATCTAAAGTGACTAAACAGTATAATTTTAAATAACTGATATTTAAAAATCTATATTGAAATATTTCTGTTTTTATGACACCCCCAACTAACATACACAACACACACACCCATTTTGCCAGGCATGGAGGAGCATGAGCTTTGCAGCACGTTCAGGCGGGGTGCAACAACACTGGTGCCACTTTAGGAAAGAAGGATTCATGCGGGGCTTAGCCAGCAGATGTTTTATTCAGCTGCATGAGAACACAGTGTGAAACTGCAGCTGGGACCCAAAACACTGCATCACACATTATCAAACACAGAGCATCACTATTAAAAGGTGTATTATAATACATGATTGTTATATAATAAAGAGAGGTGATACACAAATGAACTGCTCAGTTCTGTTTAAATACATCAGTCAAAGTTTCTCTGTTTGTAATGTAATTTGACATTTGATGTATGCGGTATGTGGATACAGCTGTAATGCTGTGGGCTGTGTTTAGCGCTGCCTCAAAGCTCCTGTCTGCTACATTTACTTACTGTCAACAGAGAACATAATACAAACCATTGTCTTGTGTTCATTTAGTTAAAGGAATGTTATGTGCTCATTACAACAAAGCTTTATTGACAACATCTGTGGCATGCTGTCTAATTCAAATGAGCAATTGAATCCCTCCACTGTAAATGTCCAGTGAACAACAATCCAATCCTGTTCTCATTTCATTTGGCTGAACCCTAAACCAGTGAAGTGATTGTTGTTATTCATTTAAAAAAGTCAAGGTGCCACTTGTGCTGCTTAGATATGTGATATGTGTAAATGTGACTTTGCCAGACTAGAGAGTTGAGAGTGATGGTCCTCTGGAGACCACTGACCTCATTAACACACCACATTAAGAGTAATGTCTGCTCAACAGCCACTTCTGTGTGATTGGTCTGATTACATTTAGGCATTTGGCAGACGCTTTTATCCAAAGCGACTTACATTGCATTATACTACACATTGATCACTATACATTGAGTATGTGCAATCCCTGGGATTGAACCCATGACC